>PVKA01024701.1:0-33869 GCA_004027165.1 Ctenomys sociabilis | reverse complement strand
AGTAAGAAGCTCAGTAGTCTTGATTTGATCCATCCCACACGTAATGGTTGAAGAGATAAAGGATCTTGGACCCCTGAATCATGTACTGCTGGAATTTAGACCCTAAGGCAGCTGGGAGCTTCTGGAAGGATGGCTGGGGTGGTTGAGAACTATTAGCCACTGCACTTCCTCAAAAGACACCAAATCCCTTGGTGGGAGCTCAGAAGGAAAAAGCCCCATCTGCATGGCCACACTAACTCGGAGAATAGCTTCTGGCAGCCTGGGCTTGTCGGGGAAGAAGGGACGGAAGTCCAGCTGCCGTGCCATAGACTACCAGTATTTGTTACCGAGATGGAGTGGCTTTGCTTGAATAAGCATTTCTTCACTGGCTGTGTGCCCTAGGACAATTTTCACAGATTTTAAATGATTGATTTTTTAAAATCAGTTCAACCAGTTATGCTTGATCACTGGGCAAAGGATCTGTGAAGATCCTCATGCATTCATAAAAGAAAATGTCCTTAGGTATACATTTTTAAACCACTAATAAAAATGGTCAGAATTTTTTCTTTTGTACCAGGAGTCATACTTTCACTTGCCAAGCAGGCACTTAAGCTGCTGACATATCTCTCTGGCCAGAACATTTTTAGTGTGTTCTAAAACTGACCCCTACTGCTGCATTCTATAAGAATGCTATTGAGTGATTTTTATGAGTGCTTCATTTAATTAAAGCCTTATTAATCATCTACTCATATTGATTTATAATATCACAAAATAATTGTTTTATGATGCAAAATAACAAAACAATTTTGTCCTTTCAATGTATGATAATTGCATTTCCAAGTTTCAAAGGGTATTCATAATAACCACAGATTTCAAGAATTCCATATAAATCATTCTACATTCTAAAGTCTTTCTTCACTAATACAATTAATCTTTTCATGTAAATTTTTTAATGACATCAATGAGAGTTTATAGTCAATACCAAAACTAGCAATTCAAAATGGATCACTTCTATTTTAAAATCAGCAGTCTCCATAAGCATCTCATTTACTCAGAAAAATGCTTCACGACAAGCACAGGAATGATTCTCAGGGAGACAACCTAAGTGAGCAGTGAATACAGACACATGTATTTCAGGTAAAACAAAAGCTTGTTATTTATTTCTTCGGGTTCTTTTTACTTTTTCTCTAAAACTCAGCGTGCCCTATTCAGCTCACCTGTTGTGCATATCTGACCACGGTGCACCTCTCTTGTTTTCAGAGTAAGAACGTACTTCCTATTTCTCCTTGGTTTGCACTGGAGAAAATTTCAAAACAAAATCAGATGTGCAAGTGCATTTGACAAGGAACAGAGGAAGGTTGGTAGGATGATCTGCCAAAAGAAAACAAGTCCAAAATAAATATACATTACAGAGATAACCTGAACTTGACCTTTCCTGTGGCCACTCAGAAATGTCCACTCTGAGATTATTTTCCTTCCCACATTCGCAATGGTTGTCGTGTCCATAACCACACACCGTGACCTTTCAAGAAGGCTCCATGTTCTCATCCAGCTATCATTACCCTTTTCCTGTGGTTCCCAGAAAAGTCAGAGTACCAAGTAAAGAGTTCATATTTAAGACTTCATCAATACAAACCAAGCCCAATGCCATATGAAACTTTGCCAGAGCTGTAGCTAAACTGGAGGCACAGTGAGATGAGTGTTAGAAGTATTAGATGCAAGTGATACAACTTATTTTTAAGGAATAATACCATATATATATATATATATATATATATATATATATATATATATATATATATATATATATATATTCTGCATGTTGTGAAAGTTTGTGTCTATGTTTCCCCAAAACCTCATGCAGTCATAGGTGGGAATTTGTGGAGATGGCTGGATCTAAGGTGTGTGATTCTGAGTTGAGGGATTGATTCATAGTGTAATGTTAGGATTAAGGGAGTGAGGGTGTGCAGCAGGGGGAAAAATGAGGGACAAAAATGAGCTTCTGTGGCTGTTGCTCATTGCTTACAGATCACAGTTTGCTGCATTGCTATCTTCTCTGTTCTGCCTGGCATGAACTGTTTCACCCTTTCATTGCCACTCTGCCATGCCACCTGACCTTGGAGGCAGCCAAGAAGAAACTGAAACCTCCACAAATTGTGAGACACAGTGGCTCCATCCTTGCGAACTTTGGTTATTTGGTCTCAGCAATGAGAAAATTCACTGAGACACATGCTAATTATTGCTTAATGTATTGGTTTAAGAAAAAGCTAAGATATTCCATGCAGACTCCATCCATGGTTACAACAAGATCTGTTTTCATAACCACTGTTTATTGATTCTCTCCTCAGCTTTTCCACTACCTGATGCCCACAATTGAAAGATGGAGAAGCTGAATTAGCTCATATTTCATGAGATTGAATCCTTACTTAGCTGGCTGTAAGACATGAGCTTCTTGGCAAAAGAGCAGGGCATAATCAAGCTGCTTAACTTATGGTTATTGGGAAATCAAGGGAAGAAGGCAAGAAAAAAGGCAATGGTCATTCCTCCATGACCCACCCAAACGTAGTAGCTGGAAGTGTGCTCCACCAACTCCTGGGCAGCAGCTAAGTCAATCACATGGCAGTTACTCCTAACCATCATATCTGACTAATTAAAGGTATTCCCCTTCCTTCTCTTGAATGATTAGTCTTTCAGCTTTGTCTTGATCCTCAATCCTATTCGGTATTTATTAGGTAACTGAGTAAAATGGTTAATGGACCTTCTATGAAATCTAAAGGAATTGCTCACCTGTTGTGTTAGTAGTACATTGTACTTTCTATAAAAAAAAAAAAAAAAAAAAATCTCCTTCACTTTGACATTTCCTCTTTAGGTCTCAAAAGCAAAGTTCCAGTCTACATAGAAACAGAAACCTAACCATGGGGTCTCTTCACACCAGTGGTCCCCATAGATAAAAGCCCTTTACAGCGAGTCTCAATGACCTAATGAGGATGTTGTTTTTGTTCCTACTGGACAGGGTTATGTCCCCACCCTTGCTGCTTGTCAGCTGATCACTGTTTTCTTGGTGTAACCAAGGCTAATCGATCATTTGTAGTCTCTGTATCCTTTCCTTCTCAACTCAGAAAATTATGCACCTTTTCCACATTATTTAATACAGTTCTGGTCTTGTGTACACAGTTTCTATTCAACCATAACTAGTCCTTCATGAGTCAACATAAACAATCCTAAGAGAACTCTTCTCCACTCAAAGATAAAACCCTATCTGTGCTCAACTGTTTATATAACACTACACACACTTTTAAAGGGATTATTCATTTGTAATTGTGTATTATTGTGATTATGTTACTAAGCCTGTCCTGCTTAATCATTAAACCAGCAAATACAGAAGGGCACTGCCATATTTTTTCTCTACTATTTTGAATTACCGATTGATATCACAGTGGTTACCACTTGGCAGTGACTCAGTAAATATTTGTGACATGAAATCATGATACTATAAGAAAGAATGAACTAAGGTGAGTTTTTCCACATGTAAATAAATTCAATCTTTAGGAGTATGTATGTTTTATTTAGTGCTATCTATGAGAGCTTGGAGAAGTTCCTGCTAATTAAACTTACCATGGATACCATATTCAAATGAAAGAAAATATTCAAGTCAACAACTTCTGACATTGCCAGTCCTATGGATAACTCACCTCTATTATGGACTACCGGCCTATATTGGATTATTTTGCTGAATTCACATCTACAATATCTAAATGGTGAGGGGTGAGCTCCTGCAGTCCACTGTGCTGGTTAGATCAGACCAGCCCCTGAGTGAGTCCTTCCACCACATTCTTCCCACCCCATTCTATTGCTCTATTGGGAAACCCCCACCACACTCATGCAGCCCAAGCTCAGGCCCGATGAGTGTAGGGGTGAGTTTCTGTGCTCCCCTATGCCTCCTGGGCCTGGGGCACAAGAGAGGGGCACCATAGTTTCACTGTTGCACCAGAGGAGCACAACAAATTCAGTTCTAAGGGATGCAGCAGGAAGGAGCTGAACACAACAGCTAGACTCAAGCAACACATAACTGGACAAACTCAAACCTAGTACATCTGCACCTGAATTTCATTAGGTGTTAAAGTGATAATTGCACCAAACCTCTATACCAAAGGTAAGAGGTCAGTGCTATAAGAAATGACAGAGAAGGAGCAAAATAGAATCTCAGGCCTCGAGCTCACCCAGAACAAGTGCAGAGGACACAAGCTCAGCTGAAATGTATGAATTAATAGTGTCAGAAGTAAAGAAACAACAGCAGAAAGGTATAGAGGAACTCAGAGAAGAATTAATTTCTGAAACAAACAAATAAACAAAGAAATCTCTGAATTCATAGCATCTGAACTAAAGAATCAAATACAGAAACATATGAAAGAAACCCTATGCCCACCAAGAACAAGTGCAGAGGATATTAGCTCATCTGAAATCCATGAATTAATAGGGTCAGAAGTAAATAAGCAACAGCAGAAAGATATAGAGGAACTAAGAGCAGAATTGATATCTGTAATAAAAAAGAAATCTCTGAATTCAGAGCATCAGAAGTAAAGAGGCAAATACAGAACATATGGAGGAAACTCAATCTGAAAAACACTTGGCAGTAAAAGAATTAATAGCTGTTTGTAAAGAAGACCTTGATTAAATAAATAGAGGATATTGGAAAAAGGACAGACTCATTAATGAGCAACACAGAAAGAAATAGATTGCATGAAGCAGAGTCAAAGAGATATAGAGGCACTTAAAATCTCAACCACAAGCCTGTGAAGCTGTTTGAGTGAAAATAAAGACAGAGTTTCAGATCTTGAAGATGCTGGTACAGCTAGTGAAATGGTAAGAAAAGACCCCTAAAACACAACTAGGATGCAGAAAAAATAATAATTCATCACCTGCAAGATGACGCAAAGATACAAAAAAAAAAGTGAGACTAATAGGCATCAATAAGAAGGATGGAGTCAATACAAATAAATGATATAAAAAGAATATGGGCAGAAGTAACTGCAGAAAACTTCCCAAATATGAGGAAACAATCCTACATTCACATAAACGAAGCATACAGACTACCAAATAACTTCGACCCAATTAAAAACACACTGAGACATATAATAGTCAAGATCCCAAAATCCAACACAAGAACAATATACTGAAAGCCACTAGAGAAAAGAAACAGATCACATTCAAAGGAAAACCCATCAGAATTAAGGCCGACTTCTCTACACAAACCATGAAGGCAAGAAGAGCATGGAACAGAGTACTTCAAGTACTCCATGAAAACAAATTTCAGCCCAGACTATTATAACCTGCAAAATTTTCTTTCAAGTTTGATGGAGAAGTGAAATACTTCCATGAGAAAGAACAACTAAAGAATTTCATGATGACAAACCCAAATCTACACAGGCTACTGAAAGACATTCTAGAGAAGGACCAAAATGATCAGAAATCCACCAACAAGAACACAAGCAACCCACTAATAGAGCAAAAAAGTAAACACAGGACAAAAAGGAGTAAACAACAACAGGTAAATAACATGCCAATAAGTCAACACATCTCAATTATAACCATTGATGTAAATGGACTCAATTTACCAATTAAGAGAAGTAGACTGGCACAGTGGAGGAGGAAACAAAATCCAACAATATGCTATATACAAGAAACACACTTAACTCATAAAGAAATACATAGGCTGAAAAATCAAAGGATGGAAAACAGTACTGCATGCTCCAGCACTTCAGAAAAAAGCAGGAGTAGCAATCCTACTCTCAGACATTCTCAACTTCAAACCAAGAATGATCAAATGAAATAAAAAGGTCACTATATACTGGTTAGGGGAAAAACTCAAGAGGAAGATATAACACTCATAAAAATCTATGCACCAAATATGGGAGTATCCAACTATATAAAACAAATCTTAATGGACATGAAAAATCTAATATTCAATAGCACAATCTTAACAGAGACCCTAACAACCCATTATCCCAAAAAGATAGGTCAACCAGACAAAAAATTAACAAGGAAGTAGCAGAACTGAACCAGAGCTTGGAAGAAATGCACTGGGTGGCCATATACAGAGTGTTCCACCCAATCATAGCTGAATACACATTTTCTTTCAGCTGCAAATGGGTCATTTTCTAAAATAGACCATGTATTAGTCCCTAAGTCAGGCTTAAGTATATGCAAGAAAACAGAAAATATACCATGCATGTATATGACCACAGTGCAATGAAACTGGAACTAAATGACAAAAGAAATCAGAAAAACCCGCTAAATTCATGGAAATTAAACAACACCCTACTCAGCAATCAATGGGTCACAGATGAAATGAAACAAGAAATTCAACAATATCTACAATTCAATGAAAAATCAACCACAACTTATCGAAATTTATGGGATGCGATGAAAGCAGTTCTCAGAGGGAAATTTACAGCTGTGAACTCATACATTAGGAAAACAGAGCGGGAACAAATAAATACCCTAATGCTGCACTACCAACATCTTGAAAAGGAAAAGCAAACCAAGCCCAGAGTCCAAAGAGCAGAAGAAATCATAAAGATTAGAGCAGAAATTAATTCAATTGAGATGAAGAAAATAGTTCAAAGAATTAATGAATCAAAAAGCTAGATCCTTGAAAGACTAAATAGTATAGATAAGCCACTAGCTAACCTCATCAAAAAGAGGAAAGAAAAACTTCAAATACAAGCAATAAGGAATGAAAAGGGTATAATCACCACAAACCCAGTGGAAATTCAGAAGATTGACAATAGCTACTTTGAGAATCTTTACGCTCACAGAATAGAAAACTTAGATGAAATACACAGATTCCTAGAAAGATACAAACTATCAAAACTGAATTAAGAAGGTATAACAACACTCAATAACTCAAGAACAACCAATGAAATATGAAATGTATTAAAAAGCCTGCCGACAATGAAAGTCCAGGTCCTAATGAGTTCACAGCTGAATTCTACAAGAAATTCACAGAAGATATACTCCCTACACTCCTCAAACTCTTCAATGAAATTGAAAAGGAAACAGTCCTCTGAAAATATTCCTGGAGGCAAGTATTATACTGATACCAAAACCAGCGAAAGACATAACAAAAGAAGTGAATTAGAGCCAATCTCCCTCATGAACATGGATGTGAAAATCCCGAATAAAATCCTAACAATTAGAATATAGCAAATCATCAAGAATATCATACACCATGACTATGTAGGATTCATCTCACGGATGCAAAGATGGTTCAGTATTCGCAAATCAATAAATGTAATACACTTTACCAATAGAGCCAACACTAAAAACCACATAATCATCTCTATTGATGCAGAAAAGGATTTTGACAAACTCCACTCATTTATGTTTAAAGTCCTACAGAAAATTGTAATATGAGGTGTCTCCTTCAGTCCAATAAAAGCCATCTATGACAACTCAACAGCTAATATAATTCTATATGGGGAAAACTGAAATCTTTTACTCTCAGACCTTGGTCAAGACAAGGATATGCTTTATCACCCCTCCCATTCAATATAGTTCTAGAATCATTATCTAGAGCCATTATACAAGAGAGAGAAATAAAAGGAATAAGAACAGATAAAGAAGTTGTTAAATTATCATTATTTGCAGACAACATGATACTTTACTTGGAAGACCCAAAAACTCTACCAAGAAGCCACTAGAATTGATACAAAAATTCAGTAGCATAGTAAGAGACAAACTCAATATCATAAAGAAATCAACCAACAGCAAATGTTGGAGAGGCTACTGAGAAATGGGAATCATTCCCCACTGCTGGTGGGAATGTAGACTTGCACAACTGTTATGGAAATCAGGGTGGATACTCCTTAAATTACTAAAATGGGAAATCTCATATAAGCCAGCTATCCCTCTAGTGGGAATATTCCCAGAGGAACAGAAACTGTCATATCATAATGATATATGTGTTCCTATGTTTATAGCAGCACAATTTGTGATAGACAAAACTTGGAAACAACCAAGATGCCCAACACATGAGGAATGATTGAAAAAGATGTGTTATTTTTATACAATAAAGTATTATTCAGCTATAAAAAATGGTAAACTTGAAGCATTTAAATGGATGGCACTTGACTTTATACTCATAAGTGCAATAAACCAGACCTACATGTGTAAATATCATATTGTCTCTCTAGTATAAGAAATCAAAAGAAGAGATACAAATAGAAAGTTTTAACACAAAAAAGAGCAAGAACTTGAGGATTGGATGAGAAGAGAGCAAGGAGAAAAGCTGAGAAACATGACAGGGTCAAAGCCATACTTTTATGCACACAAGATAGGTAAGAGAGTGATCCTGGGAAACATCAGCAGGTTTTTGAAACTAGCAGTTAATTGGTAGGATTTTAACCCTGACTCATACATGATCATACCTTTGAATCAAGCAACTTCACTGAAAAGAGCAATGTGTAATAGAAGGACAAACTTGGATTGCCTGTCATTCTGCTTGTCTAAATATGCACTTCTTGTCATGACATACCAATTATTAACATACTGTCTCTCAAGCAAAAGTTTATTTGATTTTTTTTAATTTGGTAATAAACAGAAAAAAAAAACAAAGAAGAAAAAAAAATGTCACAAGACTGTCCTTCTACAATGCTGTATATAGTTAGATTTCTAAATTTCTGTGTAAAATATGTAATTGCTTATGCATATTCTTTAAATATTTTTCATTTTTTAAATTTTTATCTCCACATACTGTAGGGACATAAAGTTTAACATATCAATACTTGATGGAAAATACCTGTTCCATGTTATGCTTAAGATGTTTGACATTCATACAGATAGTGAGGTTAAGTTTAACTGCCTATGTTGTAGAGTAACAATAAGCTTCTCTTCTGGAGGGTTAACAACCTAAGTTTTCAGACCAAAAATTAGAGAAAAGGAAGGGCTACAAGGACAGCCAACGTTTTGACACTAGCCTTTCAAGGTCAGTTCTCAGGACATAGGAGAACCAGTACTGTAACATCATGTAACTCAGTTGTGTCCCAAATTTTATAATCAAAGAGATTATTGGTCCACAGAGAAAAGTGATTGATGATGTTGAGTGTGCCTAAGGAGAGTCACTTGGAGAGAAAATATTCTCTCAGGCTTTTATAGAGACCACATTGGCCAAGCGATGGCCGTGACTCATTCACATGGTTAACACTGACAAAAAATCTGCAAACTGCAGTACAGGTTTACAGGATAAATCCTGAGAGGACTTAACTGACCTTACTGGATACAAAAGATACATTTCTTGTTATACAGTTCTTGCGTTATCTTGGTCTTAACCATCCAGCAGTAAAGTACATAAATGAATATATAAAGTAAAGCCATATTAATATGCTGAGCTGTGAAAGACTCAAGTCAACAACTTCTGTGGATAACCTACTTCTAATCTGGGTGCTGGACTGTGTTGAATTGTTTTGCTGTATTCAAATCAAGCATCTGTAGTATTTAGATGCCAATGGAATACCTAACCTTGACAGGACTAAACAAGAACAGGGATACAAAGGAAGGTCCATTACGTATCTGTATGTACCGTACAGTTAGGATAGATATACACCTACTTTCACTTAAATCAATGAGAAGGAAGATTTTGTGCTAATAGTGTGTGGGCAGGATATTCTGTCTGTATCTTATAATACGGATGACCATTAAGAAGATAACAATGTACAAGGTGTTAACTGTTGAAACTGTCCTACTAATAAGCTTTGAAACTGTCTTATTGTTATTTGCTTCTCAATAAAATGAAAAAAATTAAAAATATATTTAAATGGCAATAGAATGCCCATTTCTGGGCATTTAATGACAACACTAAACAATGAGATACAAATGAAGGACCATTTTCTATCTGCACATACAAAAAAGTTAGGATTGATATTCAGCTACTTTCTCTTGATTCAATGAGAAGAAAGATTTGTACTAATAGTGTTTGGACAGGATAGCATGTCTGCATCTTGTACAATGAATAACCACTAAGGCAACAATATGCAATGTTTTAATTATTGGAACTATCTTACTAAGCAATTTTGAAAATGCCTTCTTGCTATTTGTTTCTCAATAAAATTAATAAAAAATAAATAACTTTTTTTAAAAAAAGTATTGTCATGTTTTGCATAATGAACACACAAAGAATGAAAAATAAATCTGTGAAATTTGAAAATATGTGTTAGTAAGCCTGGAAAATGAAAATACATATTGCTTAATGATAAAGTTTAATAATTAAGGTGAAATTATGTCTTTAGAAAGCTTCCGATGTCTAAAAATACACAGAATTTTTATCTTTATGAATGACAGTTCTCATGTGATGAACATCTTGGTTGCTTCCAAGATTTTGCTATCACAAATTGTGCTGCTTTTAAGCTTTTGATCAAGAGAGAATTAACTGAAATGGCAGTGGGTTTTGATATTTACTCAAATAATGTATATTAATGGAAAGGAATCAATAAGAAGAAAACTTAAAAACAGATATTTACCTATGGCTATGATGTTCAGTCAACAATATTGAAAAAGGAGAGAAAAATATGAGTTATTTAAATACATTTTATTATACTACATGCAGAAAATGACTGAACTGAATATATAGATGAACTCCATATATTTTTAAAAATGTTTACTCTGGGAGAGACATTGAAAAAAAAACTGTTTATTTTTAGGAATTAAGTGGAAACACATCAAAGATCAAAAGAAGTTGCTACAAAACAGATGGGGAACATTTGAAAAGAAAATTAGTATCCAACAGGTGCCCCAACTTGGAACCAAATCTCTTTATACATAGGAGATGAGGTTTAAAATAAAATCTCTTAGCATAAATGGGGATGTAAATATTAAAAGGCCTACAAGTGATTTCCACTTCCTCCATTCAAGAGAATCAAAACATAAACTTGGAATAGCTTGTGTCTCATTTAAACTAATAGAAATAGAAAAAAATATGTAATTCTCCTGCCTGGGATTAAAAATATGGGACTTGAAGGGCTGGTAAGATGGCTCAGCAGAGTAAGTGCTTTCTTTGGCAAGTGCAGGGATGAGGGCTCAATCCCCTGTCCTTCACGCCATACCTGCCCCTCTCCTGGGTCACACTGAGGTGGTGACTGAGTCCAGGTGGGTAGGTGCATGCCTGTAATCCCAGCACTGTGGAGGCTGAAAACAGGAGGATCACAATGAGTCTAATCTGTGTAGTGAGACCCTATACCAAAATACGTAAAATGGAAAAAAAAATATGGGATTTGCACTACTACTGTGACTGAATAGTGTCACCATTCAGCCCATCTGGTCATCAGAGCCCACCAGTCTGCAGCCTGTGGGGGCTGGGATTTGAGCACTCACTGAACTAGACAGTGCAGGTGCAAAAGGAGAGTCCACCATGGACTATACTGTAGAAAGATGCACTTTAAAGTTCCAAGTTTATGGTATGGTTCCTCCTTCTACATAGCGAACTCATTGACCATCTCCCCAATGGAAATGACACTTTGCACAGAGCTCCAAACAAAGTTCGATGATAAGAGTGGCAAACTTCTCCTGAAAGTGGAAAAACAGGAAACTGAATTCAGAGGCTTGAAGATTGTGCGACACTTGTCAATAATGGAAAGTTAACTTGAAGAATATGTATGTACATAATTAATTTGTGGTGTTGCTAAAAACACATTCAGACTAAAACCTGCAAATGTGAATTGACTGCTTTTGGCAGTGCATGATAATTATGGGGGGGGACTGTACTAAATTGGAACTGTTCAATTTGCACAGGAAATTCTAATAAAATATAAAATGACAAATACATGCTGGATTGAAAAGCATAACTTTTCACATTGTTTGTATTTTCAAAGTAGTGAAGCACCCCTAAAACAAGACTCAGCTTCAGCATAAAGCTTTGAAGGTTGTGATTAGGTGATTTCAGTAAAATAAATGAAATATTTAAGATAGATTCCTGTGTATCCTCTCACCTATCCAGCATTTCTCAGTGTCATACATCTAGTTTCATTCTCAGATTGCACAGACAAATATAGATAAAATGTGTTTGATTTTGTTTAATAGAGGATATATTTAATCTGGTGATTCTATAACCCATTCCTCATTAATAAGGCTGTATCAATATGGATTGAAAGGCCCAGTGCCATTCAATATAAAAAGAATTTTTAGGCTCCAATTATCTAAGGATAGATGCTGAAAAGCTTGGCAACTGCAGGCAGGTTCTATTTCCTCATAAAAGAAGAAAAATGATTCAGAAAATGTAGCCAAGAATCCACAAGATAGATCTGGAGTCCCTGAAAAAAAAATGGATTGTAGAATTCCAAAGACACAAGATTGGGTCACAATGAAGAAATATTTTATGTCATTTAAGTAAGAGAGTCTGACAATACAGACCCAGCTGGATTTAAAACTGTTATGGAGCCACAGTCGCTGGGAACAAATACCATCCCTTTTGAATGGCATGCAGAACCTGAACTCCATTTGGTTGGGTCCTTGGGAACAGGCTGTCTTTATTCACATGGGAATAGATCTGAACAAATGACACTTGAGCTCCATACTGAAGGTAACCTTCATGGCTTGACTAGTACCAGAACCAGTGACTGACTTTGTTCTGAGCACCATGATCTTGACAATATTAGGACCAGGTGATCATCTTCCACATTTAGGAGGAATAAGCATTGTCTCAGAAGAAGGTATGTGTGAGATCAAAAATGATTACAAAACTTGCAGCAACTCTGATCCAAAGGTGGATTTTTCTCCTTCCTTGTTGAATCTGAACTGGCTATGTTAGCTACCATGCCAAGAAGGGGACAGCTTGGATGTGCAAATCTAAAGACCAGTGCATACATCACACATATAGCCTCCATTCTCTGGAATGCCACATGAAAAGTTCTGGACTAATGTACACATTTTGACTGATCAAGCACCAAGTTCTGTAACCAATCAGCAATAAGAAAGATCTAACACCTTCCAACCCTAGTGGAAGTACCAAATGCTGAAGCACAGTGATGACCCTAAGAAAAAGCAGCAGAAAAGCTACCTAGCTGAACCCAGCACAATGGGTAACCCATAGAATGGATAATGCACAAAATAATTGTGATAATATACAAAGCAATTACATTTTGAAGTGGCTGGTTTCATATAGAATAATGGCAAGGTATATTAATCTACTTATAACTTTGTCTAAGACTGTTTTACCTTCATATATTAGAAGCCAAAATTTTATGCTTCAAGAAAGAATCAAAGGTCATTTACCCATATGGGATAATAAAATAATCCTTTGTGATAACAGAAGAATGTTGTTTTGGTGTTTTCTAGTTTTATTTTCTATATTTTCCTATATTGAAGAGTTCGATATGTAGATTTCAAAAGCTAATCTCTTGATTTAATGAATCCTTATTCAGTTTACTTCTTTTTTTCAGAAGCATCACTGAATAGTTTTCAAAGGACCTTAAGCCTTGATATGCTGAGTAACACTGTTCTGAGGAGCATTGTTCCCTCTTCGTATTGTGGAAGATGACAAAAGCAGGCAAGTCTACACTGTAGAGCCAAAACAATGCCTTAAATCTGAGAACATGTTGATTATCATCAGAATCTGACCCTGTCTTGTAGCTTGATGCTTTCAGAGGATGGATATAGCCTACATATTTAATGATCAACTGGCTTGTGATTGAGAAATGATAGCTTGGATTGTCAATAAATATACAGAAATATTTTACTTAATAGAATCTTGGCAATTTATTGAAGGTTTTCCTGGATAGAAAGTTTTCAAAATGCTAGCTTGTAAGATAAATAAAGCAATGAAATATTTTCTCATAGTGAATAAGCTGGTAGTTGCTTCTGTGTTTAATTTAGTGATTATTTCAAGTTGGAAAAAATATTTTTCAGAGTATTATTTACATTATGAGGTCCGTGGTTTATCAATACATCCTATTTTGGTTTTATTTTAAAACTGATTGATACAGATAAAGAGAGTAAATGGTGAATCTAGAAAGAAAATTGAATAGGATAAACATTTACTGATAAACATAATTACCCAGAAATCACAAAAGCCAAAAATATGTATGGTATTTTGATGACAGAAAATTGTCACTAATTAAAATAGTACACCTTGAGGAGGACTCTGGGAGGCCACAGGATTGGGCCCCAGTGAACAGAACTGGAGCTTTTGCTGTTGCCAGTCCCACCTTTTAAGAACTTAGGAGGACTGACCCATGGTCCCAGCATGCTCAATTGGTGAGCATTTCGGGCACCTGGTACAACCATCTAAGAACTTATGGGGAATCTAGGTGGCCTTGACTCTGGTGAGCTGCATCCCTTGGCCCTGAGCACAGGCAAGGAGCTTGTGCTTGCCCATATTCCCACTTTTTAAGAACTGAAGAAGCCTCTGGAGAGTCTGCCAAGCTGTGACTAGTGGACCAAGTGCACCAAGGGTAAAGCTTTCCTGGCCCTCGGTCCAGACACTTAAGAACTTAGAGAAACCAAGTCCAGTGGCCAAACCAGGCCAGTCATGTCAGAGCTGAGTAGAGCTAGACACAGTGAGATAAGACGTACTAGGCCCATCAAGGCTTAGACTGAGAATACATGGAGCACAGAAGTGGCAGGACATGACTTGGGTGAGCTAGTCTGACTGAAAGATTCCAAGTATGTGAAGGAGAACAACCTAGACAGAAATCAGAGGACTAATTTAAATACAAATTGTCAATTTACAAACTGCTTTGTTATATAGCTCTAATGGTTGCTCCTGTGGTCTAAGCTACAAACACTGATTATAAATTTTTTTCAATTTCTAAATTTTACTTGCTGTTCTTAGTGCTGCTAATTGCACTATGGTAAGTAGGAAGCCACATCACCTTAACCACATATTCTCCCCTGGGTAATGATATCAGGAGGTGCTTCGGTAATAACCTCACCAAGACACTATGACAAAGGACAGAGAACAGTGCTAAGTGGAAACCAGTATCTCACTCTCAATCAATAGAGAAGGCAAATCTTGAAACACACACAAAAGAAGAATCTCTGACACAGGAGAAATACCAAAAGAATAGACTCTTTGCAGAAAGATTCTGACAGCAGTAATGCAGCTAACTACTATCAACCTTTGACACAAAAAATGAGCACAAATATTCAAATGAAGAGTTCTCTCCAAAATAAAAAAATGATAGAACAAAGGAGCAAAAAATGCAATATCAGGCCCGAAGGGCACCCAGAATAAATCTGGAAGACATTAATATAGAAGGAATAGGTAGCTGCACACATGAAATCTGTGAAATAATAACAACTGAGGTAAAGAAAAAAAAAACAACTGAAGAAGGGGATAGAGGAAATAAATCAAAAATAATCTCCCTGGTAAAAAAAAAAAGTGATAATTATAATGGAGGAATTACTATGGGCTTCTAAAGAAGGCACATTAAAAAATGGGAAAATAATGCAAACCTTCAATGAGAAACATAGGAAAGAAATACAGTGCATGAAACAGGTATAAAGAGAAGTACAGGAAATTGAAAACTCCATTAAAAGTTGGAACCAGGCATGGTGGCACATGCATATAATCCCAGCACTAGGGAAGCTGAAGCAGGAGAGCTGTGAGTTTGAGTCCAGCCTGGGATACAAAGTGAGCTCATGGCCAGAAGGAACTATATAACAAGACCCTGTCTCCAGAAAGAAAGAAAGAAAGAAAGAAAGAAAGAAAGAAAGAAAGAAAGAAAGAAAGAAAGAAAGAAAGAAAGAAAGAAAGAAAGAAAGAGAGTTGGCAAAATCCTTTCAATGAAAGAGAAGATATACTTTCAGAAGTTGAAGACACCATTGTAGAAAGTGAAGAGCTAAATAAAGATCTATTAAAAACAATTAGGATTGAGGAAATAATAATCCAACAATTTCAAGATGCTGAAAAGATGAACAATGTAAGAATCATAGGCAGCAATGAGAAAGAAGGAGCCGACACAAATGACATAAAGGAACATGGGCAGAAGTAAGAGTAGGAAACTTCCCAAATACGGACAAGAATTTGATGCTCAGGTAACCAAAGCATGTAGAACTCCAAATATTACTAACCAAATTAAATTTGTACTGAGATATATAATAATAAAGGTCTCAGAAATTCAGTACAAATACAACATAATAAAAGTTGACAGGGTAAAGAACAGAAGATTTCTTAGCACAAACCATCAAATCAAGAAGAACTAGGAATGGAGTGAAGTATTCCATTCCTACATGAAAACAAAAACCAATTCAGACTGACATACTCTACAAAACTCTCAATTTTAATGGATAAGGAAACCACTTCCATGACAAAGTACAACTAAAGAATTTCACAATGACCAAACTATCTCTACAAAGAGTACTAAAAGATAGTCTAGAAATGGATTAAAATGACTACAGTTATACAAACAAAGAGCGAAAGAACTCATGAGACAAAGCAAACAATTAGAAACTTGAAAAACAGGGAACCAATAGCAGGAAAATAATAAGCAAATACATATTAATTGTAACCACTAATGTAAATGCAACTCAATTCATCAATTAAAAGAAATAGATTGGAAGAGTAAATGGATCAAGAAACAAAGTCCAACAATAAGCTTCATACAAGAAACACATTTAATCCATAAAGGAATTCATAGGCTGAAAGTTAAAGGATGGAAGACAATACTAAATGCTCCAGGAGCTCAGATAAAAGCAGGTATCTTGTTCAAAGATAATCAACTCAAGAACTATCATACGAGATAAAAATGGTTCCTACATACTTGTTAGGAGAAAAATTCAAGAGGAAGTGACAACAGTTGTAAATGTATGCACCAAATATAGGAGCATATAACTATATAACTCAATTTTTAAAAGACATAAAAATTCTAATAACACACAGCCCAGTCCTAATGGGAACTTAACAACTCCTTGTCTCAAAAAGATAGGTCAAGGAAACAAAAAATTAGCAAAGAGGTAGTAGAACTGAATGAAACCTTTGAATAAAGGACTTCAGGAACATTTACAAAGTATTTCCCCCGATAATTTCTGAATACACATTCTTTTCAGTTGCACATGGGACATTTTCTAAAATAGACCTCCTACTGGTCTAGAGATCATACTTAAGTAAATGTAAGAGAACAGAAATTATCCCATGCATATTATCTGATCCCAGTGCAATGAAACTGGAAATTAATGATGAAGCAAACCACAAAAGACAGAAATTAAATAACACCCTCCTCAACAATCAATGGGCTACAGATGCAATTAAATAAGAAGTTAAACAATATCTACAATCCAATGAAAATTGAAACAAAATGTACTAGAATTTGTGGGATTCAGTAAGAGCAGTACTGAGAGTGAAATGCCTATCATGGAAAAAACTGTGGTATTTTTTTTTTTTCTTTTTTTACCATGGAGCATTACTCAGCTATAAGGAAAGACAAACTTGAGGCCTTCATAGGTAAATGATTGCAACTACAAGCTATGCTGATAAGTCAAATAAATCAGACCCACATTTGTAAACATCAAACTGTCTCCCTAGTGTAAGAACCTTAAAGAATAAATAAAATCTGAATGGTATCATCAACATAGTAAAACAGAAACTAAACGTGAGGACTAAACAATAAACATGAGGGAAAATAGAAAGGTAAAAAAGAGGCAAAAATCATACAAGTACATAAACAGGATAGCTGAGATGACTGTACTACTAATTTCCATCACTTTTTGAAATACCAGTTAATTGTTAAAGTTTTCACCTTGACTAGCTCTATATGCTAATTTCTGCAATCTGAGCAACTACATCAAATACAGTAATGCACAATACAAAAACCATGATACAGTATCTCTCACTTTGTTCTTTTAAATATGAACCATTTCTAATGTCTTACCAATAATTACTATACTCTCTTTAAAATAAATTTTAAAATAATAAAATAAAAAGTCAAGAAAAAAATAAGGTTTATTGAAAGCAAATATTAATATTCAATTATTTCCCCAATCTTGCAACCAATATCTGCTAATCTGAGCAACATAATTGATGATAAATATATATTATATAGCAATCATTATTAATTTGCTATTCTTATTTTGAAAATCTGTACCATATATATTGTTTTTATGTTACTCTACTTCTTTGCTTTTTATTTTTGCTTTTGTTTTTGTTTTTCCTCTTTAAAATTAAATTAAAAAAATAAGAACTAATATGCCTCCCTCCACTCCATGTATTGGAGGCATATTGAGAAATTAAACAAATGGGGTTTGAAGTGTAGCTCAATGGCTTAAGTGCCTGCCTGGTAAATGCAAAGTCTCAAGTTTAATCCTTACTACAAAAGAAAAATATGTAGAATGTAAAATGAATTTATTTGAACACTATCAGGCATAAATTGATGATGAAGCCTTAACAGAATATTATCAGGACAGAAAATAACTATCTTGGTATCCGTATTGGTTTTGGGAACCCAAAACCTAAACCTTGTAATGTGTCTTTAGGGGTTTACTTTCTGTCCTGCGTATGTAACAGTTGAAAATTTGAGGGAAATTCTGTTATCACTGGAGCCTGAAGAATCAAGATGGGTGACTAGAGAAGCAGAGCCCACTAAGTGGCAGAGAAGATAAATGTGACCCCTTCATTTTGGGTTTAGTCCAAAACATTTTCCATCAGAATAGTGAAGATAAAAATTAATTAGAAGCCGGGCGTGGTGGCGCATGCCTGTAATCCCAGCACTCGGGAGGCTGAGGCAGGAGGATTGTTGAGTTCGAGACTTGGCCTTGAGCTACAAAGTGAGCTTAAGGCCAGCCTGAACTGCATGGTGAGACCCTGTCTCAAAAAGACCAAAAAAAAAAAATAATAATAATTAGATACGTTTTGTGCACAGTATCATTCAACCTCAAAACATTTTAGCTACTAAGGTATTTCTCAATAACTGACATAAAGACTACATATCTTAGCAAATTTGTTGGAATGATTAAAATAATTGGAAATTATAGAACTAAAAAGAGCTATTAACTAAGAAACTGATGGGTGGGAGAACACAGAATTAAAAGTAAAATCAGTTCAAAATTATTTACCCAACTTCTAATTCTGAAGATAGAGGAGCTGGTGTCTCCTATGAGTTCATTTTCTGAGAATAAGAAAATCTGAAAAATTAAAGTATATAACTATATGTGGGCCAGCCAAAAAGCTCAGCATATTAAAGCACCTGCAAGCAGGTGCATGGGCCAGAGGTTTGATCCCCTGCCCTGCTGTACAAGCCCCTCCTTGCCGGCCTTGTCCCCAGGGGCACGCTGAGATGGACATTGAGACTGGGCATGGTGGCACATACCTATAATCCCAGTTCTTTGGAAGCTGTAAACAGGCAGATCACTATGAGTCCGATCTAGTAGTGAGACACTGAATACCCTGTAGACCCTTCCCTAAAATACAAAAAAAAGTAACGCTCTATTAATATGCTAAGCTGTAAAAGGTTCAAGTCAACAACTTCTCGTAATTGCCAGTTGTGTTGATAATTCAATGTTATTATGGACTATTGCACTATATTAGGTTAGTTTGCTGAATTCAAGTACCTACAACCTATGGTCTGGCATCAAGTATGAAAAGGTCTTTCAAAGAGTTCTCCAAATACAGCTCCTCTCTCTAATTTTTGAAATGAATACCAGAGCTGCGGGAATAGCCACTACCATTGCTAACCTGATCTGGAAAACTCACTTGTGGTGCCAGACATTATCCATTTCACGTTGTGAAGGACTTGTTTTATTTATTATTTTTAACCATGTCTGCCTTTCAATTACAGTGCTGGTGAATTTCTTTCCTTCTTTAAGGCTTGCTTTTAAGCTGAATTAGTACATTTCCAAGAGGCAGCTTCACTGTAGGATTAAATGAGCCTGATCTCCAGGCTGTGACCCTTCCATGGAATCTTTCTGCTATCCAAGTTATCCCTAGGATTCTGTTTTTCTCTAAGAATTTTTCTGTTGCTTTCCTATAGTTCTCCCCCATCACTTGGAATTAGCTTGGCTAAGCATTAGGAAATGCTTCTCTTTGCTAGTTGAGACTAATAGCACTTCTGAAGACCTATAGACGTTCCCCAACCATTAAGACTTAAATTATCAAGAAATAAGAGAGCTGTGGATTCCCCATTTAACAAAAGTCAAATGAATTATTTTAGTTTGGGGTTTTGCAAGTGGAAAGATACAATACAGAACACATATTTTATAAGATTGTTTTATAATAGTCATTCAGAGTTATATACAGAAAATGCAGGAAATCTTTCCACAAATTAAAACCCAAAGAATCTAGCTGAAGGCCTAGATCCCATGGCAATGCCCTTCATGAGTCCAGTTGAAGACCTAGAGCTCATAGAAATGCCTCCCATGAGTCCAACTGGAGGCCTAGAACCCATCACAGTGTCTCCCTGTTTCCCAGATCCGCACTAGGAAGATCCAAAGGTTAGTGGTGGAAGCTAGGAAGTCTGTGCCCATACGATGAACGATCTGTGCTAGGAGTATGATGGATGAACTTGAACCAGGAAGCAATACTTAAAGAACCGGAGCCTCCTCAAAAGGTACCACAGTGTTTCTCACCAACAGTGAGGTCCCAAGCTCCTCTCACTATGAGAAAAGCTGTATTCTCATCAGGAAAGCCAAGGCAACAGCTTCTTCAGGAAGAACTGTGCACCATCTTCCCCCTCAAGAGCCAGGAAATGATGCTCAAGATGAGGACCAGAACTCTCCCAAACTGAACTGTAGCCATTCTCAACAACAATGAGGTCCCGAGCTCCTCCTCCAGTAAGAATAACCAAGTACATCATGATGGCTACAGGAAAGCCATCATGACCAGCTCCTCCGTGAAAACCAACAGGCCCCTGCAGTGACATCAACCAAACAGCCTCTATAACAGTGTAACTTCTCTAGTTCTGCCTCTTATGCTGTCAGCAACAATCCCAGGTAAGCATGCCACACCTAGCACTGTACTGGTTCAGTTCAGTTGGGTGTTACAAGTTGACTACCAGGTGTCAATCCACCACCAAAATAATTTATCACTCTGAAAACTATACAATACATTCTGGGAAAACGATTAAATATATTTCTGTATGATATGGTGATTATATATGTATTATATGATAGTGTGACTTTGGTATTGCTCATTAGGTAAGGGATGCTCTAAGATTTTTTCAGCTGATAAATAGTAAATGTGATGGAAGATGACAAAGATGCACATCAGTTTTTCTCAATTAATTCTAAACCCAGTAGGTTTGTATTCATACAGGAAATTAGGTTTTTAATAAATGAGGTAAAATCACTGTGTTTCCCTTCCTGTCTCGAGTTTTGGATAAGGCCTGTTGCTTCCCCTAACCCAAGCAGATTCAGGGACTACAGGTTCTTATGCTTCAGGTGTCACAGTAGGACAAGGCCTGAGAAGCACTGGAATCCATGGCTGTTGAAATGGGTATAAAGTGTCTTCTAAGATGAAAGACGTGGACACTGCAGTGGGATAGAAAACAAAACAGCTTAAGGGGGAATGTGAAAAAGTTCATGAATTCACAATAGAATTTAAGAGCATAGAGAAAGCTGGAGAAGTAGGTTAAAAACCAGAGAAAGTATGAATACTTTGAAGATTTTAAGGATTGGATTTTAGGAGTAAAATGCAAAATGGAGTCCAGGTATGAGTAATGGATGTGAATTATATGACCTCGTTTCTAGTTCTACAATCTTTTAATTGAGTGTCTTCCAAACCATCTTGTCTCTTCTCTGCCCTCCTGCTCACAAAGGAACCAGCCCACATGCTGTTCACAAAATATGTGATATTTAACACATAGAACATGAGCCAGATCCTGTAGAGTGGTTCAGTGCAACACATTACAGCACCACTTAGACTTTTTTATGTCTGTACCGGGGAATGATTTCCAGGCCTTTCCACTTAACTACCCCACCAGTTTGTTTATGTTTTATCTTGAGATGGAGCTTGCTAAACATTTAAGTTACTCAAATGGTGCCCAAATTTGTGATTCTACTGCACAGTCCATTATAGCCAGCTGTAAGTCCTCTTATATGTTTATGTGATTCTATTTTCATGTATATTTCCCTCCCTACCTAGGTAACCATCTGTCATTTATCTATCTACTCACTGTGTAGTTTCTTTAAGCCTGGAACATTAATTAACTATGCTAATGTAATACTCAAAAGAATAAAAAGAGAAAGAGAGGAAGGAAAGAAAAAAGAAACACAGATAGGGGTGAAAATGCACATTATTTACTACTAAAGCTTGTAAGACTTAAGGGGATATGTTAAAGAATAAATAAAGGAGAGGTGCAAGAGAAAATGGAAAGACAAAAATAGAAAGAGAAAACAGAAGAAACTTCAGGCAAGTAAAGGCTGGCACAAAATTTCAGTTGAGAGGAGTGTAGACTGATGTCACCACTGTGAAATCCATTTGGAAATTCCTCAGAAACCTACTACTACAAGTTCCATTCAACCCAGCTATTCCCCCTCTTGGGATCTTTCCCAAAGATTTAAAGCATCAAACCACAGCAGTACAGGCACACCCACCCATGTTTATAGCAGCACACTGTTTAATAACCAAATCTTGGAAACAGCTCAAATGTCCATTAATGGGTGAATGGATAAAGAATAGGTGCTATGTACCACAGACTGCTACAAAGCAAGAGAACCTTGAAGCATTTATAGGTAAATGGGTGCAACTTGAGTTTGTGTTTGTAAGTGAAATAAACTGGACCCCACATGTTTAAGTATCTTATTTTTTCTCTGTTGTGAAAAAACAAACATATTAATAAGGGCAAAAATATATAATAGGGGGCTGGGGAGATGGCTCAGTGGAATAAGCGCTTCCCTGGCAAGCACAAGGGCCTGAGTTCACTCCTTGGTTCCACCAAAAAAAAAAAAAAAAAAATCTATAATAGATACTGGCAAATGGAGAGAAAATAATCAAATGGCAAAGGAACAGGGGGAAAGGAGAGAATGGTAGAAAAAGAAACAGAAACAGAACTTATAAACAAGGGGGAAAATAAGGGTTTAAGGGAGGGGAATGGGTTAAAAAGAAAGAGGAATAAAGAGGTATTCTGAGGGCCGGCAAAATATCTTAGTGTATTAAAGCAGCTGCAAGCAGGCACAGGGACTAGGGGTTCTATTCTCAGGCCTGCGTGCTTGGCCCACCCCTGAGGTGAGCTGAGACAGTGATTGAGACTGGGTGTAGTGGTGCACACCTGTAATCCTAGCACTTGGAAGGCTGTAAACAGGAGAATCATTATTAGTCTGACCTAATAGTGAGACACTGAACACCCTATAGACCCTTCCATAAAATACAAAAAAAAAAAAAGAAAGACAGAAAGAGAGAAAAGAAATTCTTTCCAGATATTAATTTCCCATGATCAATGTGATGACTATGTATATTCAAAATGTACCAATAAATTCTATCTATTTTTGAAAAACAAATGTGCATATACAGGATTATTTTTTTCTGGACGTTACAGAGTGATTTAAAAACAAATTAGAATCTGTAGCAGAGTCTCTGACATTCCAAAGTAGAGGCTTATCTCCATCCACTAGGGCAGTCCTGGAAGCAAGTGATTCGTATTTGTTAGCAAACAAACTAAGCATGTCTACTTGTGCTGAGACAGCGGCATAACAGGCCTACTGAGGGCTAGTTTACACGGACATCACCGTTGGTACCATCCGAAAAGTGAAAAGTGAAATCAATCAAAGAACATTCGATGGGGTCTTTGCTACTTTGCAGAAGAGGTCTGCAGGAAACAAAATCCAGTTTAGCATGTAGGTTCCTCATTTAATGTCTTTTTAGTTACTTTTCTCTCACTCTGAGATATAATATCCAATGCTCACAGTTAAAGAAGGAAAGGAGTATGGAGCTCACAGTTTGTGGAGGTTTCGGTCCACAATCAGCTGGCTCCGAGGCAGGGTGGCATAGCACAGAGGCAATAGTGCAAAGTAACAGGTGACAGAAAACAAAAAACAGGAAGAGCACAGAAAGGGGAGGGCAGGCTTGTTTCCCTCCCTTATATTGTAAGCTGGCTACCCTTGCCTGAGGAAGGAATGTTGCACTTCCAGCCCTTGGCCCCTGTTCATTCAGTGAACCTTCCAAACTTCTCAAGTTGGCACCGTGAACACCGTAGAGCTGTGAGTGCATGCTTAGCTTCTCCTCAGCCTGGCACAATGCATCAACCACAACAACTACCTACCCTTTCAAGGACAGCCAGACTCACCATTGAAGAGTACCACTGAGCCAGGCACTGGCTGCTCAGACTTACACCAGGCATTAGCACTTATGATGTGGAAACGTGAGCTTCAGGGGTGGGGGGCCTTACAGTAGAAGCCCCCACATGACACCAATGTCTTTTCTGTCGGTTTTACTGTACTTTATGGTACTGTAGTTTTATGCTCTGTTAGATGCCATAGTAAGTCCCTTCTTGCAGATGAGTTCTGTAATGGGAGAATGTTCATAAATGTTCCTTTGTAAGTCCAATGAGGTGAGTCTTACGCTGTATTTCACATTTTCTTCCTGGTTCTTGCTTGCTGCTTCCCAACATTCTTTGCACATCACTATTGCTTTGCTTCTTGCTTCCGGACACCTAGGCTCGTGTTGAGCACTGTCCTATACCATCACACTTTGCAGTAAGCACACAGTGGCACAGCTGTGACAGTGTCCCACAGACAACTAAGCTAATTCCACAGCCCTTTAGCATCTACCAAGGTTCCCGAGGTGAGGTCTGTTGCTACATGTGGAAGTTCAAAACTCAAGCGTTCATACATCAGGGATTTACTGTATAGCACTACATGTAAGAGTTATGCAAAGAAATGCAAAGTCACCAAGATGAAGATTCCTTTGATCATTTCTGAATGGTGGTGTCCATCCTACAAATGATCCCTAATTTGGAAACTACAGGGTCATTAAACAGGAATCTCAGTTGTTAAACAGGGGTGCATGTATATTGGCAAACACGTTTAGGTCACTGACCTATGTTTTTCCTTTCTTTTCTATATGTCTTGATCAAAGCTTCATGCTAGGGATACTGTCTCGGTTCTACACTTTCATCAAGGATTCCTTCATTTAAACTATCACTAAAGCAGAAGCTTATGTCCCAGAGAATGAAAAACATGTCAAAGAGCCGCGTTGGAATAGGGCTTGCGTATCTCCTTCCTGTTCAGGTTCGCTGTCCTCATAATCATGTCTTTTAGATACTTACGGCTCCAGTAACAATCTGAACACTTTTATTCTCAGCGACATTTGGTAACCGCGATGGTAACTTTTGCTGCTGTGTGAACTACAGGCTAATATTTGCCTGCTAGGCCTGAAAAGTAGCTGGAGAAATGAGCAAATCCTGGCTGCTGAAATGACAAAAAGCAAGCCAGCTGAGCTCTCTTTAAGCCTTTATAACCATAGCCTGCTGTTTCTTTTCATTGCTCTCTGACTGCTCCTGAACTGAATTTTATTTTGAGAACCACCTATTAGGAATAAATGGAAATGAAATATCACTCCTCAAGGATGGGCAGTTTTAGCCAAGAGTGTTCTCTTGGGTTTCTAACTCCACAAATGATTCTAACGTGATGTTGGAATCCTTGCAATAAATCCTTCAATCATCACTACTTACAAATAGATAAATGTTGACGATCAGCCTGAAGGAAAATCAAGAACTACGTGACTTGGCTGCTTTTTTACTGACTCTTCAGGTGTTGCTGATATCTCCTGGAGACCTCAGGGGGCTCCTCAGGGGGGCCTCCCTTGGCCTGCAATGTATGTGTCACATCTGCCTGCTGATTGAGACTGTCCCTCCCTGCGTCTGCTCAGACACCTGGGTTCACTCAGACACCTTAGGTGGCCCAAAAGTGTAGGGGAATCTGCAGTTCTCCATCCTAGGGATAGCGAGCAAAGTGTATATGTTGCATTGGATTTTTCTGATTTAAGTTGACTTGTTTTGTGAACAACCTCTCCAACAGGACCAAACATGATCTATTCAATAAGTCATTTTCCTGCTATTTAAACTTTGTGATTATTTTCTTTTAAATATATCCATGGAGAAATAGGATGATCTTACAGGAATTTCTAAAGACTCACTTTAGACTCCAGTTTTTCTATGTCAACTCTCATCACCAACACTCAGAGCTACTAGCCTTCCAGTGACAGTCTGTGCTCTCCAGGAGTTTCAGAAATACGCAGCCACTGGGTTGTGTAAGTTAGGCTGTGGGCTGGGGTACTACAGATCAAAAGATAGGTAAGAGATGGAAATACATCAAATTTCATAGAATGCATCTTTTAGGTTGTGTCATATTTATAAAAAACATTAGTGTACCTGAAGACAGACAGTAAGTACTTTTCAGTGGATGATAACTGTAGGCTTTGCCTTGTTACTTTCTATGATTAATAATTTACTGAGAAACATCCAGAAAATGAATTGGAAATAAAGAACTAGAGGTGGATCTCATACTCTAAAAGTTCAATGAAACAAATAAGTAAACTTTAAAAATCTGAATATCAGAATATGGTCAAATAAAAGTTCATTGGCCAATTGATTTAAGCTAAATAAATGAATAAATAAGAAAGAAATTCTTTACCAACTTACACCTTTTCTCTATGTAATCAGTTCCAGCAAACCATGGGTTCTACTCCTTTTCTGCTTGTAGGTTTTAAGTCCTCTACTCTTACTGGTAAACTCTAACATCAAGGAAAAGAGATTCTGAAAAGTGTCATTCTCTGCTTTCATAATCTCATTGTCAGCACTGTGTCTCTAGAATTTTGGTCCTTAGGGAATTATGCCAGAGATCCAAGAGTTAGTTCATCAGATGTAGCAGTAGGAGAAAGGACCTTTATTTCTATTCCTTATGGATAAGCTTAGATTCTAGACTCCAATTCTAGCTGAGGAAGAAAGAGAAGTATGTTTAGCATGTGAGATTTAGAACTGAACTTCCACCCAAATCTTCAGAAGTCCTTTTCTTTATTCTTCGAGGACCCTGGTTCATTCCACAACTTGATTAGAGTCTTATGGTAGGAGCCATGAATTCTGTGGCTCCAGCTCTGTCATTAGACTCCACTTACCTGAAAACCATTTCCTTGCGAGAATTTTCTGACACTGAGTAAAACAAAATTCAAAATCCTGAATGATACTTTGGCCTGGATCATTACTGGCACTGAAGGAAAATATATTCCCTTAATAAGCATCTATTCCAAAAGGGACAAACTGTTTCCCCTTCCATGGTGGAAGTGGTCCAATGTAATCAAATTGTCACCAGGTGGCTGGCTTGTTTGCTCAGGAAACATTGACATACTGCTGGGTCTTTCACCCTAAGTTGGCAACATGTTTGCAGCTCACTAGTAGTGATAACCATGTCCACCATGTCAAGCTTCCACATACAACCTCCATGCCTGTTTCCACAGCCCTTTGGTTCCTTGGCTACTCTTCAATGACTAGAATAGCTGGGCAGAAAAGGCCACTGCCATGTGTATAATGAGCCCTCTTTTCCATGTGACTATTGAAAGCCTCATCTGCAGTGGCTGTCACTTGATGCACATTTATGCAGGACAAAAATATCTTCACATTTTATGCCTGTTTTATATATTCTGTCAGGCCTGTCCTGGGTTGCATTGTAGCCAATGTTCCAATATTGTTTTTTCTAAGTGCTTTACTGTCTACCCAAATTCTTATGTATGAATTGACTCCTATCCATTTCCTTTTTCCAGCAAAATAAAAATTCATACTCACCTCACCAAATTGTGGTCATGGGAAATTTTTCCTTCACCTTTGTTGTATGTCACATCTGAATCAGCTCATAAGAATATGATCACCTACTTTTAGCTACTCACAAAAGTGGTGGTAAAGTTTATTTGTGAACTTGACTGGCCCATGAGATGCCTGATCTCTGGTTAGGCATTATTTCTGGGTTTTTCTGTAGAGAAAGTGTTTCCTGAATTCATTAGTATTTGAATACTTGGGCAGAGTAAAGCACATTGTTCTGCCCAGTGTGAGTGGGCCTCATCCAATCTACTGAGGGCCTGACTAGAATATAAAGATGCAGCCAGCCTGAATTTGCCCTCTCTGACTGCTTGGGCTCCAACAGAAATCATCTCCCATCTCTGTTCTAAGACTCACAGCACCATAAGTCTTGGTTCTTGGCTCTTTGAACTCAATTTAAGCTTTTCTCCTTCTAGACTCTATACAATGTATATTGTGCAACTTTGCAAACTCTCCCTGTGTGACTTAAAAGACAGTAAGAGTTTAAAAGGATGTGGAGAATGGGGAATATCTATACACTGTTATTAGAAATGTTATAGAAATACCTATACACTGTTAAACTCACTATGGCAGAGAATAGTTCAGATGTTCCTCACATAACTAGAAATATAAATTTTAACATAGCATTTTCTAGAGTAAGATGTCTTCAACACAATTTCTCTGTGGCATTCTACATTTTTTATTAGTACAGCAAAACTTTTGCCGGCAAGTGTACTTTGTCCTCAAAACACACTCAGAATCCAAATCATTTCCATAGTAATGTGAATTTTCTTCTAAGAAATAATGGATATTCAGGTAACTCATCCCACTGCTGAAAACCATGCATATAACATTATTACAACTGTGTAGCATAATGCAGAATAATAAATAAGCTCCAAAATATAAAGAAAAATAGACAATGAACCATCACTCATTTTTGAAAACCTTCATGGCTAATGTGAGACAGAGGAAAGAAGAGGGATACTATTTAGGATAACTTTCACTATTATTTTTGGAATCACTGCTACCTACTGACTCAATGGAATTTTTTCTTCTCCTCCTACAACTTTAACAAGAAACTTATCCAAGGACACTTATTTTTGCGTCCTTTTCAATATATCATAGAAATGGTCACAATACTGTCTTTACACAAATTCACTGGTCAGCCTGCAACTGCCCTATTCAGGTGGTGTTTTGTGTATAACTTTGCACTGCTTTCCGTGTTATATTCATCTCCCTAATCCTATTTGATGCGAGGAATTCCTCAACTGCTCTCTCTTTGTCTTTCTCTGATGATGAGCTTCCCTCCTGGAACTCTTGATGTTTGGAGCTGTTCACCAGCAAAGCCATGAGAGAAAGACAAGAGCCGTTGGCTCCACTGTGACCATGAGCTGTACAGTGTCCCTTGCTGTTTGCACTGAAAGACATCGCTCATTGATCACGTTAACAGTTCTTACAATTGGTTGTTGATTTCGTAATATAAGGTTTTACTCTGCGTGTTGATATATAATAAGTATGCTCATCATAGCACATTTGTACATATGCAGAGCACATTTTTTATTTGATTTTATTTCAACGTGTAAAAACATAGCAAAGACAAATAGTACAACAAAGACAGAAACCGAGTAACATATACACGTGGCACAAATTTTCAAACTAAAAATAGCAAATTAATAATGATTGTTATATTACATATTTTATCATCAAATCTGTTGCTCAGATTAACAGATATAGGCATGCAAGATTGGACTAATAATTGAACATTTATGCTTGTTTTCAAAACCCTTAATTTTTTTCTTGTTCTTTTCATTTTTTATTTAATTTATTTTAAAGAGAGTTTAATCATAATTGGTAAGACATTAGAAACGGTACACAGGGCCACGGAGATGGCTCGGAAGAACAAGCGCTTCCCTGGCAAGTACAAGGGCCTGAGTTCAATCACCAGTTCCGAAAAAAAAAAAAAAAAAAAAAAAGCAACAACAATACACATTCAGAGGAACAAGATGAGAGACATCCAACTTTGGTTTTTATATTGTACATTTCCTCTTGCCCTCCCATCTTTCTCACACCTCCTACTCCCAGATACCCATCCATTTTGACGAACTCTGTAAGAAACAAGAAGATAGGTTTAGGGATGGTGAGATAGCCCGGTGGACTAAGCACCTGCTTAGGCAAGTGCAGGGACCAGGGTTCAATTCTTGGTCCTGCAAGCCACGCTGGCCCCACCCCTGGGTGCACTGAGCTGGTAACCAAGTTCTGGTGTGGTGGTGCATGCCTGTAATCCCAGCACAGGGGAGGTTGAACACGGGAGGATCACTAGGAGTCCAAGCTACATAGTGAGACAGTGTACCAAATACATAAGAACAAGATAGGCTTTATGTTATTCTAAATTATAGAGGAGCCAGGGAGATGGTTCCACTTCCCTGGCAAGCACAAGGGCCTGAGTTCGATCTCCGGTTCTGCCAAAACAAAAATAATAATAATAAAAATAAATAAATAATACAGTGAGGGTCTTGTACTGCTCCCTCCTCTCAGCTCATAAGAATTAACTGAACTAAAATAGAATGTGTCAATCTAAAAGAAAATATAGGTACAGGATCCAGGAGGTAGAGACCTTGTAGGACCTTGATGACAGAGAAGAATACAGAATCGCTGAAGACAAAGAGTCCTCTTGGGGCAGTGAGAATTCTTGACCACCATGTCTTTCCTTCTCCTCTTCACATCTGCTTCTGCTCCTCTGAAAAGTCCTTCATACCCTAAGCTCCCTGAGATAGACATGTGAGAGGTATACCATGCCCTCTGTTATCCTCAGCATCCCCTTTGTACAAGTCTGTCTCTCCACGTGTTTTCTACCCCCTGAGATGTTTGGTTGAGTGAGGAGTAGCTGAACCTTAAGATCTTTAAATAGTTCTCTAATTATCCATCAACTCCAGCTCTGACTATATAGCCAAAGGCATTAAAATCGGCTTGCTGAAGAAGTATCTTTCCTCCCCGTTCATCATAGAACTATTCACAATTGCCAAGAATTAGAATCACATGAAGTGTTGAACAAAACAGATAGGTAGTTGAAAACCATATGCTGCATACACACAAGGAAATTTTATTCATCTTTAAAGAAGAAGGAAATTCTGTCATTTTTGACAACAAACATAAATCTAGAGGACAGTGCTTGGAATGAGAAAGCCAGGCACAAAAAGAAAAATAGCACATAATTTTATCTAGATGTATAGTCTAAAAAAGTCAAGTTCGTAGAAATAAAGCATAGAGTGGCAGTCATGGGGCCACTGAGATAGCTCAGCGGTCTAAAGCGCAAGCCCTGGCAAGTTTAGGTAGGCACAAGGGACTGTGGTTTAATCCCCGGCATCCCATGTGGTACCAGCTGTGCCCTCGGGTAAACTGAGTCAACCAAAACAAGAAAAGAAAAAAAAAAAGGAAGTTGCTAGGGGTTCAAGAGGAGTGGTGGTATAAAGGAAAGGAGAGGTTTTAGGTAAATATACAAAGTTTTACTGTATGCGTTTGTAATATATAATAAATATATTCATCCTAACCTTCATCTAACTGAACAGAGTAAGTTCTAGTTGTCTACTGTGTAGTACAGTGACCGTACCTTAAAACACTGTATTGTGTATATCAAAATTGCTTTCAGGATAGATTTTATATGTTGCAGTCCTAAAGCAGTGAGACCATGAGAGTTAATGAGCCTGGTTTATTTATTTCATTGTGTACATAGGCATTGCAAAACCTCATTTTGTCCTGTGAAAATACACATTAATAAACTAAAAAATAATTAAAAATAAAAGTAGATGAATGGGAACATGGGCATCTTCCACAAGTTACTTAATTATGTTTTCAGGATTACAAAACATACCATAAATCCTTCTCATCTTTGAGGCTCGATAGACTATTACTTGAATCACAAAGTCTATGGCTTCTAGGGTCAGCTGATATTTTATCACAATAGTTAGCTCAGAGGCATGGTATCTGGAGGGTGCTAGTCAAGCTTCCTATTCTAGTAGAAAGCTGAGTCAATTCAGAAATTATTTTGCTGTTATTAGTTTTAAACAAGAAAATGTAATCTTCAGAATATAGGATGGCTTGCTTCAAAAATCAAAAGAATATCTAAAGTAGTTTTCCTGAAGTAAGATTTATTTTTTCCTTTAAAGAATCTCCTGACCACAGATATTTCAAATGACACTAGCCTAGGTTATGTGGGTCCATGGCAATGTTATTTGCTCCAGAATTCTAGAGCTGTCTATCATCTGCTTATTTCAGCAAATGTGTGACAGAGAAAAACACTGTTAAAACATTTTGTGGGGCAGGGGAGATGGCTCAGTAGAATAAGTGCTTCCCTCACAAGCACAAGGGCATCAATTCAATCCCTCATTCAGCAAAAACAAAACAAACAGACAAACAAAAAACCCTTGAAATTATAGCAGTGCCTGCACTCAAAGGAAACAGAAGTAGAGACAGACATACCCTTGAGGAAAGAGGTGGCAATTGGTGTTCATGTTTAAATGATATCAAATGGGTCTATGTTAGAGGCATTTATTTATTCATTAGATTATTTTTTAAATTTCATGTATTTGGTACACAGTCTCACTATACAACTCAGACTCATAGCGATTCTCACTGGTATATATTTAGAAGTGTTCACTGGATCAATGCAAAGACAGCAGGGCCTGGGTTTATGTTCTTGAACAAAAGACTACATCAAAGGATAGTGTTTAATGGAGTTTTCCACTGAGTAAGTTGGCCATTGAATATTAATGTTCTTCAAATCCATCCTAGCTGCCTTATTCTATGCTTTTATTTTGATATTTTTTACTAGTATTAGCATAGTTTTTTATATTCATGTCATGTCACTATTTTTCTTAAATTTCATGACAGGAGAATATATAAGGTCAGATTAAAAATTACACACCAGTCCTGCCCCTGGGGTGCACTGAGATGGTGGTTGGGACTGGGCATGGTGGCACGCACCTATAAAGCCAGCGCTTGGAAGGCTGAAAACAGGAGAATCACTACCAGTCCAATCTAAATAGTGAGACTCTGTAGACCCTGTAAATACATAAAAAATAAGATTGAAGCATACAGTTAATGCTTACATGAAAAACAGTATTACAAAAAAACTGAAAAACAGAAGAACCAGCTGTGGTGGTACAAGCCTGTAATTCCAGCACTAGGGGAGCTGAGGTAGGACAAACATTGGGAGTTTGAGAGCACTAGACCAGCCTGGGCTCAAGGCCAGCCTGAACTGTGTAGCATGACCCTGTCTCAAAAAGATATACAAAAAAAAGAGGCAAAAGAAAAATGTTATTACAGTAAAAGACACACCATTATTAATGCATTTTAGAACACAAACGCATTTAACATTAATTTTCTGAAGCAACTCTGGGATTCCTCCTGTGTGCGTCTTTTTGTAGCTGCTTTGATGTCTGCAATCATTTCAAAAGGTTCACAGAATCTTCTGCCAAATTAAAAACAAAAACAATTGTGGTCTGTTCTCATCTGGCTTGTTCACTGAAGCTGACACCACAATTTTCAACTCTTCTCCAAATCAAAATGACCATGAAAGGTAAATGTTCTGAATTAATTCAGGGCATTCAGAGTCAGAACAACACAACTAAAGACATACATGAAAGAGGACTTCCAAAACTAAAAAGTCACCAAAGTAATGGGATAAATATGTTCAAAGGAAGGGGAAGTGAGTGGAGGGGCTTAAACATGCTGCATTTTTCAATCTCATCTCACAGTTTGGCCTGTATGTTTCTATGTTGACAGAGCTCAGCAATTTCCTAAAACCATTTGTGGATTCCAATTTAAACAAATCCCTATCAAGTTTTAGTAGTAAGTTTTAGTTCATTAGTATTAGCTTATTAGTAAGTTTTATATGTTTTATTAGTTAAAATTTCTGTCTGAAATATTTTATTTTAGTTACTTGATATAAAATATTCCAAAAATGTTTTCAAACTATTTCCGACATTTGTCAGAATCCTTAACTACAGCACGGCCTTTAATTTCTGCAACTTCCTCGGATAGATACAGATGATGTTGAAACAAAGATTGCCCTCCTTACCCATCCTGCCTTTGGGGTTTTCAAAATAACTGATCAAATTTAGGAAAGTATGAAATGTGTAAGACATAACTGCATCGAGACTCTACCAGGCAGACTCTGTGACACAGCATAAC
>PVKA01024700.1:0-27367 GCA_004027165.1 Ctenomys sociabilis | reverse complement strand
TTTATTTAAGGAAAAGAACAGCAAACCAAGGGGAGAGAGCTCCTGAAGCTTCAGCTTCACCTCCCAGAAAGACCAGCAGAAACACACAAGCTGGTACTGGCCTCTCACAGTGACCACGTGGCAACAAAAGTGAGCATCACTGCAGGATGCTACCTACACTTGGGCCTTCCGGGGGCCAGAGCCACAGCTGAGTCTGGGCATAGCTGTGCACTCCAAAAACCTCACAAAGCACACAGTGCCTTTTGGGATGGAAATCCACACCAGGTGAGACCATCCAACTTGTACCAAACTGCATCTGCACCAAAAGCCCTACAGGCTGCACATAAGCTGGCTGCTATTCCAGCTATATGAAAAGAAACAATAAACAAGTGTTCTGGAGAGAGACAAAACCTGCTGTTCTAACAGACAGGTTGGCTTCCTTGACAGAAGCAGGGTCTGGAAGTCCAGGCAGCTGAGGGAAGTCGACCACTTGCACCCATGCTAATCCACCTCCCTTGTCAGTCTGCTCATCAGTGACTCATGCATCTGATGAGACCCCAGATGCATTTCCCAATGGGAAACCACTCGAGGCCAACAGCTCCCTGACTCCTCAGAGACGGGGGCAGCCCTCCCCATCCCAGGTATGACTCCGGACAGCACCAGGCAGTCAGGGAGCTGCAATACAAGACCCAAAGTGCCACTGCTCTTTACTCCCCTCCTGCTTCCTGCCTCAACCTCCACCACAGGGCTCCTGCAGAAGAACCAAGGTGGCCCCCGTTGTGCTCTGACACCTCGCCTCACACCTATGCCTGACACGGGCACCAGCCCCGAACCCTCCCAGCAGTCCTTATTCCTAACCCAACCTCCTGTTTTGGCCATGTCACCTTTGCCTTCTCTGGCCAACATCCCATTTTCCCCTCTTTCAGATACCTACTAAATAGCACACCACCTCGTCTGCACTTGGCAACAAACAGGTGTTATTTAGCTAGCTCCCTCAAGGACTTTGATGTGTGCCTTTATGTTCAGTGGTTAGCGGGAGATCAGATGTGGTTCCCTTGCTAGGCCTGGTCAGAGATATGTAAGTACAAAGCTGCTAAGATGTTCTTGTCCATTACTTAAACATTCTTCAGTTACCAGTCCTAGTGCAGACTCTGAGTCTACAGAATCCCGCCAGCTTGTGGCACGGCATTCCCACAGAGAAGCAGTACCCAGCATCTCACTTTTACACTGAAGTCCTTGTCGCATTATCCCCCAGAGCAAGGAGCCACAGTGGTCGCAGAACGTTGGCACTTTGTAGTTGTGGACGTTGAACTTGTGCGGGATGTTGATTCCAAATCTCTGCTCTGCAATCTGAAACAGTAACAAACACAAGCACACAAGAGCTAAAATTTCCTGTCAATATCCTTGATGAAAACCATAGTAGGCGCCACCAAATGCAAAGCGTGACCGGGACACCTGAGCCGAACAGATGCCTGGACTCAGCTCTAGTGAATTTCTCAGTTCTCGCTAGCCAGGCTGATCACACTGTCTAATGAACAAGACATGACAGAGATGAGGGGTGCCTACTGGAAAAGAGAAACAGAAGGAAGACTGGCACCTCATCTCTTCTATTCAGGCCACAGTTCTCTCCCTGCTGAGTGCCCCACACTCACACCTACTTCCTAGAGCCTTTGATAACAAGATTAGATGGGCCTGTTACCCAGGAACCCTTGTCACAGAGAGAACAAAAGAAGGCACTCGGGTCACCTGGGCAGAAGGAAATCGCTCCAGAGGGACCCTCACGTGCTGGTTTGGCTCACCCCCTCCTGCCTTTGTCTGGCACTTAGGATCTGATGTGATGAACCCCAAGATCTTGGTCTAATCACACATGCTGTTTCCCAGCCAGCAATGACACCAGCTCTGTGCTCTATGCTCTGCCTCATAATCTGAAGCAAAAACAATAGCTCCATTCACAATGGAAGCAGGGCAGTCATCACTCCTCTTGAGACTGTGCTGCTCTCTTTTCCAGAACAGCTACGATGCAAACCTCTCTTTACATTTACTCTGTGAACAACTGTTGAGCTCACAGGCTTTCAAAAGCATCTGCAAATGTACTGGTAAGTGTCGCCAACACCCACTCCATCTGCTTTCTCCCTCCAGAACTTAAAGTGTGTGCTCACTCCAAGCAAGCGCAACGTGAGTGGCCAGAATGAGATGCCAGCTCCGTGCAGGGCTGTAGCCACTCCCTGAAACTTCTCAAGGGGTGGGAGGGAGCCAATGGCCTTTATAGGAAAGCATAAATTACTATTAGCAACAAACTTACTGGTTCTATTTCATGGAATCCCCACAGATACTCCTGAGGGAAGCAAGGATCCTATTTCAGACTGAGGCCCTGAGAAACCATGAGCCTGAGCTCACAAGAAGCCCTTTAATGGAAGCATGATTCAGAACTGCCACCCCACCAGTGTCATCTCCATGTTAGTAGAACTGGTCCACAGAACTGATGCCCCACAGCCACAAAGGGGGCATTCACGAGGCAAGGCCATACTAAGCAAGAGCAGAAGTGTTCAATACTCTGATGCACAAGAGGAGAGATATTTCCATTCTAATATCATGTGGGGTTCAAGGATGTGGACTAGAAGTGGAGAAGGGGAGGAAAAGAAGGAGAAAGGGAGGGAAGAGGGAGGGGAGAAGGGAGAAAAATGCACCTGCATGTGCATATGTGCATACATGCACACAGGCACGTGACACACACACACACACACACACACACACACAGAGAGAGCTGGTGCTTAACAGCACACTAACATCCACTTACCTTTGGATCCACTTTATTAATATTGTTTTGGCAAGTACAAGCTGTAACGATTAGATGATGGCAGCGTTTATGGACGACACAGGTGCACACTAGGGAATTAAATCCAGCAATTACACATTCACCTAAACTCACAGTGCAGCATCGACAAAGTCTGTCCCCAGGCCACTGCAATGAGACTGCAGGTGTGGCCACCAGGACAGCGGCCAGCACCCACCCGCCCAAGCTCCTCTGCTCACACACACACTTCCTATCTAGTCCTGCGGTTATTTCCTCTTCCCAGACTTCCCTCCAACCTCTGCTGACCTCCAGGTGACTCTGCCCACAGTATAATCGTGGTAGCTTCTGCCCCATGAAGAACATTCCCAGTGGCATCTCACTGCCAACCCGTAAGCATCCAAATCCCTCCCCCTAGTTACCCATCATCCTTCTTCCATGGGATCCATCCATTCCAGTCAAAACTAAACTGATTCTTCTAGAGCAAGTCTTCACCCTCCCCTACACACTATCACAGTCCTTCTCTATGCCTAGGTCATACGATTAGCCGAGGGGCTAAACCTGAAGTTTACAACAAGATACAATTCCTAAGGTACTTCTTCCATGAAAATACCCCATACCAGGACTTCTCCCTGAAACCAGGGCTCCCACCTCTGACCCCACTCAGCCTGCACCATCACTGTGGACCTCCCTGACTTCCCATCAGGATGCCTTGGGCAGACCAGGCATCAGATAAATGTTTGCTGCATGGCTTGGTCAACTGTCTGAATATTTAGAACTGCTGAAGTAACATACTTTTTCTCCTTTCCATCCTGATAACTGACATAGTACAGATGGAGTTAAGCTTGACATTAAAGGATAAATGCATGCAATGAAGTACTATTAAAATACGTATCAGGTAGGATCTTTCAAGACACTCAGAAGGTCTGATGATTAAGCAGGTGACACATGTACAAACAGCCCTGTTCCTCGAGGAAGATCAAGCTTCTACCACACTGAATTCTCAGGAGAACCACACTGCAAGGGTCCAGGGAACACACAAGGGCTTCCCAAAACCACCTTCGGATGGAAAACCCTTCCTCTGAGAGGCATTCGGGTTTTTTATCAATTAGCCTGAGTAGAAATGTATCACTTTGATTGATCTTTCTTAAAAACAACTTGTAGTTTCATGGATGTTCCTGTTTTCAGCTGTAATGATTTCTGCTCTGATTTTATTGCTCCTTTTCTTCTGCTCACCTTGGACTTAAATTCCTCCTCTTTCTCTAGTTTCCTAAGGTAGAGATTTAGACTCTTACATTTTTCTTCTTTTCTCATGGGAGTACTAATGTACAAATGTTAATCTGAGTACTGCTTTCACTGCATTCCACATATTTTTGTTATATTTAATTTTCACTGGGCTGGAGATATTTTTTTAAATGTCCCCTTCAGCCTTTGACTCATGCGTTATTTGTTCAATGTCCAAATACTCTGTGGGTTTCTAGGTATTTTCCTGTTATTGATTTCTAATTAAATTCTACTGTTATTGGAGGAGATGGTTTTCATGATTTCTGTTCTTCGTTTACAGCACAGAATGTGGCTTCTGTTGGTAAATGCTTCTGGTGAGCTCAAGAAGGATGCAGCATCCACTTGTCAGGTGCTAGAGGCTGCAGATGTCAGTTTATCAAGCTATGATGGTGCTGTATAGGACAACTTTCTGCCCACTGAGTCTATCAAGCACTGAGAGATTTAAGTCTCCAAGTGTAGCAGTAGACTTGTCCATTTCTCCTCATAGTTCTCTTTTTGCATCACTTATTTTGATGCCTATTGTTAGATAGATATCTGATAAACCATGTTATGACTTCGTTATGATTACTTAATGTCCTTCTTTATCCCTGAAAACTTCCCTTGCTCCAAGTTGTGCTTTGTCTGGAATACCTACTCTGGCTTGCTTTCAATCAGTGTTAGTGCAGTGTACCTCTTTCCCATTAGGCATTTAGATTGATACCCCTTAGCAAGATGTGAACAAAGACATCTTCAGGTCCCCTGATCTATGTTCTTCCTTGCTCCTTAAGCAATTGTGGCCCTCTGAGTATGACAACATCAAAGCTAGCACTCTAAGCTAAGGAGGAAAAGAAACTAAAGAGATATATTCTAAACCATGTATTCTACTCTTAGAACTGATATGTTGTCTATCCAGGGTTTCTCAGCCTCTCCAGGGATGTCTGAGATGTGCGGGTCACTCTAAGGCAGGTAGGTCCCTGGTGCTAGAGAGGCCTGGGCTCACTGAAGACTGAATTAACACTGTACAGGTCAATCATTACATCCAGTTTTTTCTAACTTTGGGAATTCAATGAAAATTTCTGTATATACTGAAGTCAAAATTAGAGCAACATTCATTTCTTCTAAGGAAGATCATGTCTTACCTCTCCTCCTTCACAAGGGAAGGCAGGATTTCCTTACTTACACTAAGACTACTCCTCTAAGGGAGCTATTTTATCAATTATTTGTACAGCAGAAGCAAAAGTGAATACACCATGTGACAATGCTTACACCAATGGGGAGGGAGGGCCACACAAAAGTCTGCCCTGACTCTGCCTAGGGAAAGCCCTGGGCAAGGTTCTCTCTCTGGTGCTGGGACACTAGCAGACTGGTTTTATCTCACAACTGTCAAAATCAAAATAAATTTAAGCCTACAAGAACATTAGCTGCTTAACTTTGAAGAGTTCTCTGATACTTTGAAGAAAGAGAAAAATTTGAGTAATAGTTTCTATTTTGTAAGGAGATAAAAGTCAAAGCAGAATTGTGCCATTTCTCAGCCCTCCTGACAATGCAATGTGAAAAAAAATGTATCTGATATGCAAGGCTGTGCTCACAAATTGGTACCACTTTCCAACACTTTAAAAGACAACACTTCAGAAAATGGAACTTTACCATTATATTCTGGCTTTAGAAATACAAACATCTCCTATACACTGTCTAAAATATAACCAAGATTTACCAAAACTGAAAATTTTTAATTACATGGGAGGAGCTCCTTCAACCTACAGACAATTATTTATCACAATATTAATGGAACGCATCCTGTTTTCCTGGGGTATACTTATCTCTTTAACATAAGAACAAGATGAAATAAAGTTTTTTAAAATGTTTTCTTACCTTGGCATTGATAACCTTGTTTCCCAAATACGCCCCTGTTCAAAAAAAATAGAAAAAAAATTGCCGTAAGTCAAGCATTTCAGCAATAAGCTCATATAACCGCAGTCCATAAACAAAGACTCTTCATCCCCTGGTTCTTCATGAGAAATACAGTTTTATCGAGGCGGGAAAGACATTCGCTTTTGGGATCCTGATTTGTTGCCATAAGACACAAAAATGCCACCTAACACACTCGAGTGTTCCGGGTGATGTAAAAGAGTAACAATCTTCACCCTGCATCTGTGGCAACCCCCAAGGCCTCAATGAAAGGAGACCCTGTCTGTGCATGGCTCCCACACAGGCACACACACACGGGGTACACAGAGGACAGCACCACAACCACATGTCCTGTCCCTGTGCCCATGTCACTCCGGAAGTCCATGATAGGGCAGAGATGCCGCCACTAGGTGCCCTTCCTATCCGCTGCTTTGATTTCTGCTTCTCCCTAATACATTCTGTGGGTGGGTGACAGTGATGTTATTCTCCTTCTCTTTAATAAACCCACATCTGACTAAGCTTGCCAGATGTGCCTGACACTCGGCCGAGGGGCTGCTCTGTGTTGGTTGGCTGAGTCCTCACAGAAAGTCAAAGGAGGGAGCACACATATATGCTCCCAGCACAGACACTGAGGCCAAGCGGCAGCATCAGGGCAAGGTATTAACATCTTCAAGCCAGAGTTCTCTCAGCTATAAAAGGCAATAATGGTAACCACTCCTCCTTCCTGGGTTTATCAAAGACAGAATGAGTTAATGAAATGCTCAGAAGCACCCTGCACTTTAAGTGCTCTCTAAAAAGTTTACTACATGAGTAAGATAAAACTATTGTCTCGGTTTTGCAAATAAGAAGACACTAGCGGGCCAGAAAACTTAAATTCACATATGCAGCAGGGAATGAGAGGCTGAACAGCGGAGTCCACACTCAGAAGGTGCACATCAGTATTTTAAGTGGAGGGGGCAACAGTACGTGCATCTATGTGTGCTTGTGGGGTGTGTGTGTGTGTGCACTCATGTCAGAGGGAGTTAATGTTTCCTGGATGAAAAGAAATTAAGTGAAATCAGAAAGTAATGTTCTATCCAGAACACATGTAGAGGTCAGAGGTTGGCAGCACAATTCCCTTCAGGAGCCAGGAAGGTCACACCCCAAAAGAAGACAGCATCGCACAGCGTGAAATGAAAGGGAGTAGGGCGGCAGCCCTCAGAACAAGCTAGCTAGAAAGAGGGGTAGGGTGGTGGCTCGCTAGAGAGAGAAGACTGCCCTCAAGAGGGGACATGGCTCCAAGCGGCCAGAGAAACGTAATAGGAATTCTTTTCTAAAGGCTACATATAGCCATTTAGGGCCTTAAGATTCTATTCTTACTAAAAATGCCAGAAACACTAACCCTGGGTTCTCGCAGCTAAAAGGGAGAAACCCAAAGTAATCACACACATACAGACAGACAGACAGACACAGACAGACAGAGAGAGACAGAGACAGAGATACAGACAGAGACAGAGAGAGAGAGAACATAGTACAGATTGATCGACATCCAAAAGTGATTCTGTGCCCTGCCAGCCCTGCCCCCAGGGGGCGCTAAGACAGCAAAGGAGACTGGGTATGGTGGCACACGCCTATAATTCCAGCTTTTGGGAGGCTGTATACAGGAAAATCACTACGAGTCTGATCTATGTAGTGAGACCCTGCAGACCCTGCACTAAATACTTTTTTAAAAAAAGAAAGTGACTCTAAGCACTCTACCTTCCTTAAATGAAGTGGCTAAAGTACGTAACACTAGCATAATTTCTTACTACTGCTACACCCCTTCTGAGATGGATGTGTGTGTGTGTGTGTGTGTGTGTATGTGTGTGTGAGAGGTGGTAAGTATTCTTTCTAAAATATGCTTAATATTGCCTCTACCTGAAAATAACTAATGCTAATGTGCCTCTAAATAAAGACAACCATAGGTTTGATATCAAAACTAAGACTCAGTTTTGGGGCCGAGGAGATGGCTCAATAGAATAAGCACTTGGCTGGCAAGCGCAAGGTCCTGAGTTCAATCCCCAGTTCCGCAAAGAACAAAAAAAAAAAAAAAAAAAAAAAAGAATTCACATTTAGCCGGGCGTGGTGGCGCAGGCCTGTAATCCCAGCACTCGGGAGGCTGAGACAGGAGGATTGTTGTGAGTTCGAGACCAGCCTGAGCTACGAAGTGAGCTCAAGGCCAGCCTGAACTGCATAGTGAGACCCTGGCTCAAAAAGACAAAAAAAAAAAGACTCAGTTTTATGTATTATAAGATACTAACTGAAATCTCGAGGTAATTTCTCAACTCTGTGAGTTCCTACTAGCCAAGGACTATAGATTAACTTAAATTATTCTACAGATAGTATAGAATCCCAGCTATCACCTTCCAGGATAAAGGTGCTGGGCACTTAGTTGTTTGTTTGTTTGTTTGTTTTTGCGGTATCAGGAATTGAACTCAGGACCTTGTGCTTGCCAGGCAGGTGCTTATTCTACTGAGCCATCTCCCTGGCCCATACTTAGTTTTCTTGTAACAACTAATTTTCATAACTTGTCACTTTATTAATGCCTTCTTATGAGTAATCTTGACTTTTCTTTCTCTCAGAGTGATTTAAGCTTTTTGATAAGTTCATGACTTATAAAATATATTATCTAAAACTTGGATATAGAAATTATTCAGAGATCAGGTGCTAGGGAGATAGCTCAGTGGATTAAGTTTTGTCTGGCAAGCGCAAGGTCTTGAGCTTGATCCCTGGTGCTACCAAAAGAAAAAGAAAAAAGAAATTATTCAGAGACCTTTGTTGTCTTGGGGGTAGCAGTGGGAATTAAAATTCCCAGGTCCACGTATCAGGAGAAGGTGCAAAGCTCAGATCCTATGCATGACCCTTGACAATTGTGCTTTCATGACGATTACCACAGGCAGCTGAGGAAGTCAGGGGGAAGCTGGGGCAAGGGGGAGCAGAGACCCTCTTACCAGATGAACTCCCTGCAGTGGGAGCAGTACGTGGGCTGCCGTAGGTACGTGGCCATGAACTTGTGTCCATTGATCTGGTGGACCCGCCTTCGCATAGCCCTTTGGCGTTTCCTGGTAAAATGTTTGAAGATTCTGTCTCTTTGGTGTGTGGCTGTATATTAAAAGAAAGGGGAGGGGAGAAAAACAAGTAATGAATCTAACTACACTTAATGTATGAGAAAGCTTGAAAGTTAAATATCCCCAAGTTATTCTTTTCTTTTTTTCAAGACTCAAAAGATCTTGAAAAATGTCATGCTTTCTTGAGACCTTGGAATCCAAGGTTAGACTGTGAGCCCCTGAGATCCCACTACCCAGTCAGAACTTGCCCCATGCCCAGCACAGATCATGGGTGTCCTAGGGGTCCTAGATCCAGTTTGTGACACTGAGATGGTCTTTCTTTTAGACACTGTCCAGATGGCTCAGATCTCAGACCAAGCTCGGGTATAATTCATGGCTTGTGAAAGTCATTAGTTTTCCCCTATACTTCCATCATCCTCACAAACCAGAAGAGCAGGGTGCCCATAGCCTGGGCTGTGACAACCCTGCTCCGAAGACAACTGGCACAGAGCCACCTCACAGGCACGGACCAGGGGGAAAACAATCTGAGACAGGTACGGTTTTCTAACTTTTTATTTTTAAAATAATGGCAATCTGAAGATGATGAAAATGCCATATCTTTGATAGGCAGTAAATGATGCCTTCTGCACACTTACACTAAAAATTTTCCAATGTAAGCATAAACTTGGGGTTTATGAAATAAAACCTGCTTCCCCAACAATGCTTTTAAATAAGACACTGATGCAAAGGAAATGTAAGGACTCATACAATAATAATTTGCTAATAAATTCAAAAGGTGGAAGACATAGATCATTTTCTTTTCTTTTCTTTCAATGGGAAGATAGGACCGCTGCATCTCTGTAGCACGCACCACAGCATTCCAGTTCTTCTGCCTACCACGAAGTGATCAACCAGAACGCTTAGGTTGTCCATCACCTCAAACATTTACCACATCTTTGTGATGAAAACATTCAAAATCCTCTTCTCAATCTATTTTGAAATATGCATGATAACAACACTATCTCTGTGCAAGGAACACCAGAACTTCTTTCTCCTCTCTGGCTATGAATTCATACTCAATTTCTAAAATAATCTCAAATACATGTCGTAAAAATCATAGAAAAATGTAACACTCCTAGGGCAGGCTAAAGATAACAAGACTCTAAAACCAGAAATGATACACAGATTTGCAACCTAAGAACTTTAAAGTTTTAATTGGCAAACGACAAAAATGTGGAAAGCTGAAAGAAAGAATGGAGAAAAGGATCTGCAACCTGTGACACTGGATCACTTCAGATAAAACAAGGAAATCAATAAGATCAAGGGAGAAGGATCCATTAAAAATGGGCACTATGGCTGGAACTCAGGGCCTTCACATTGAGCTCCATCCTGGCGCTTTTATATTTTTTATTATGAGAGAGGGTTTCACTAAGTTGCTGAGGCTAGCCCCGAGCTTGTGATCTTTCTGCTTCCCGCTTCCTGGAGGGCTGGGATTTCAGGAATGTGCTACCGTGCTGGGCTGCTCATACAGTCTCAGGCACACAGGAAGTTCAAGTACAAGGATCACTGAAGCCTGAGAGATTACGGCAGGCCTGGGCAACATAGCAAGATCCTGTCTCAAAGAAAAGGAGTGTCTCCACTAGAAATTCCAAACGACAAATGCAGAAGTGGTGGAATTGTCTAAGAAACCAAGGCCTTTGGAGGCCTGGGCACAGTTTAAATTGTACCTGTTCCACTCTGTGTTTGACTGACATGGAAAGCCTGTGACAAGCTACTTTATTACTGTCATTCTCAGGTTTCCTGTCTGACTCAAGAAAATAAAATATATACCTGACACAGCGCTCAGAGGACTGTGTCGTGATCATTATTCCTGACATGCTCCTTCTTGCTCGACAAGGATCATGCAGGGACAGTCGCCGTACTGGACTACCCCATGATTTTGAGTAGTTATTAGGAGACCTCATGCTAATACGTTCTATGCCTGTGTTGGCAGGTGGTAATGTTATGCTAACTGTATCACCCCATATCTAGTCTGTGTGATCACCAGGCTGAGACCCAGCTCAATACAATCCAATGCAATACTCATATTGAATTACTACATGCTTATCATACCTAGATGCAAAACAAAATTTCCCTGGAGGACTAATTACCAAGAACTTGCTGATTCAATCCTTTAGTACTATAAAGATTTGCTAAAAGGTCAACTCACTTGCATTTTTAATATTTCATGAGTGAATCTTCTTTTTTCTTCAACCACTATTGCTATAGTAGTCTCATGACCTATGGATTTTCTATTTGACTCCTTCTATCCAGAAGGACTTAGGAAGAAACTGCTTATAGCTCTCCCCTACTCTGTTCATGTCTCAAAACTGTCACTCCGCCTTTGGGCCTACCTAGAACATACATTCCCTATTTTTTCCCCAACTAGTCACCTTAGATTTATCTTTATCTTTGCAGATCTATCTGCAACCTCCCTCAAATCCCAAGCCAAATGAAACGTTCCTCAGCTGCTCCAGAGCGGACTAGAGTACATCTCTGTCTTCCTCCTTACCCCACAACTCTGTGGTGACTCTGTCTCTCTCTGTCCTTCTGTTTTTGTGTGTTTGTCTCACTGTGTGTGTGTGTGTGTGTGTGTCTGTCTCTCCCTACCTCCCTTACCACTCCACTAAGGATTAAACATAGGACCTTCAGATTAAGCTGTATCTCCAGACTTTTTTTATTATTATCATTTTGAGCCAGGGTGCCACTAAGTTGCTCTGGCTGCGTTTGAACTTGTGCTCTTTTGTCTAAGTCTCCCAGAGTGCTGTGACGACAGGCAGGTGGCTCCAGGCCTGGCTCGGGCTGATCTGTTTCACTTCTCAGATGCCTCCCACCCACCTCACTCTCCCCACCTCCCCGCACCAACTGACCTCTAAACACCACTCTTCTCTCTGCAAACTTGTGCACAAGTGCATCTTATGAGTTTAAAGAGCAAATGTACCAATTCAGGCTCACATTTACTGATACCTTGGAATCTGTCAGACATTTGTCCAATAAAAAAAGGAGCAAAGGCCCCCCAGCTTCCAGCATCACCATTCTCTTAAGTGACACCACGAACAGGAAGAAAGTGCTCCCACTCTGCACTCTGGTCACCTGAAAACAGAGCTGGTGTTCACCTCAAAACCAGAGACTGGAGGGAACTGCCTCGCTGCCTCCTGTTTACTTAGGATTGAGTTAAAAGGCCCATCAGAGACTACTGAACCCTGCTATGCCTTAGACCAACTGGAGTTTTGAGGACTCTTTCCAATTTCACATCTTAGTCAGACATATCAGGCAATCCTAACATCCTTTGCAGCCAAAAATTGCATCACAACTTTGTTTGGCTGCTGGGATGCCCTGTACCTCTTAGGTACATAAGAATCTGGCTCTGCGGCCCAGTGGGAAAACTCACGCTCCCGTCTCCAGAGGTGGCAGCCCCACAGTCCAGTCCATCTGTCTCACCGGGGTTGGCCGTGACAAGCCAGCCCACCGATGGGAGGCCGAGTTACACCATTAAATATCATAAACCATTCTTAACTAAAATTCTATCTCACAAAATCTTACTGGTACCCCAGACACAGGGATTAGGGCTCATCCAACAACCTTCAGTAAGTTTTCCTTGCAAGAAGCTGTGCTGAGCTGAAATCCACACAGGTCAGGCAAGGCCATGTGGTGCAGAAATGTGGCCCTGAAATCTCTACAAACCTGGTTCTGCTTTATCTTTAAAAAAAAAAAAAAAAAAAAAAAAAGGTAACTACTTCACCTTCTTCAGTTCTGTGTTCGACCCACCTGAATTTAAGGTCTTATACATCAGCAGCAGAAATACATTATCTGGAAATACTCCTGCAACACTGATGTGGGTCAAAGGCATGATATGCAGTTCCTAATTTTCAAATGATGAAAAGCAAATTTAATCAGAGAAAAAAAAAAAAACTGACCATGTGGCACCTTTCAATTTCCGGGATTACTGATATAAGATGGGTGAAGAAAACGACTCTAATTAATCTAGTTAAATGTGGTGTAGCTCTGCTAAGCAGGGCCGGCATCGCGGCACAGTCACTGCGCTCTGAGGGGCTGCGGAGGCTGAGCAGCCAGGCAGAGGGTGAAGCAGTGTGGTCCAGAGCCAAGGCCTGCGGGTGACTCCTGCTGTTTCTCCTTAAAGTTGGTGACCTTGGGCAAACTATTTGACCTCTGCTGGTTGAGTGCCCTTCTCCACATTCAGAGTGCTCAGAGTTCGAGTCACCACTGGAAAAGTGCCTGACAGGTACTTCTGAAACTGTCATCTACTATAAATCTTGCTAAAACCCTTACTTCATGCTGTCATAGGGAATAGAAGGGATGTTTTAATTCAGTTGTATGTCTAAAAGACGAACGAATATCTAGGAAATCAGCACACAGAGAAGTTAAGTGATGTTGCCCAGATCTGTGTACACAGCTAGCTAGTGCCAGAGCTAACACGAGATTCTTCCACTCTTTTATCTCCCGGCCCTCGGCTAATCCTATGCTGCGCTTTGTCCTTTATTGACACTAGGTCTGGCCTGCTGGCATCCCTGGAAAGTAATACATTCTCTGGAAACACAAATTAATAGTAAGGTTAAGTGAGGTCCAGCAGCCAATGACACAAGTTATGACGCTAAACACTGTTTACTATTAGTGAGCTACTATCAAATGCCTTTTTCTTTTTCCTGAGGTAGTTGTTTAATCATTTGTTGCATGTAGGAGGGAACAACTGCAGGAAAAACAGGAAATGCTTAGAATTAATTACATTACTTGTCAAGAAAAAAATCAGAAAGTATCACGCTTATTTATGTCTCTAAAACACATCTCTGAAAGGGAAGAAGAAATTGAAACAACAGACTTTGACTTAACATCATCACGCACACTGGATAAAGCACCATTTAGTCCACAGAGCTACTAACATGAAGAATGATGCACAAAAATGAAAACAGAGATGATCCCTGTCTGGGACAATAATGACAACACTACAGTAAGAAGACTAGGACATGCATCAAGCTAAGAGGTAACTTCAGTGAGCTTTGAAAACTCTGCTCCAGTGGGTGGGAGCATTCAGTGGGTGTTGAGCCAAGTGGAAACCACTGGAGCTGCAGGTCTAGTTCTCTGATTACTCACGAAGACTTCATGAAGAGGCTGATGCTGGCAGTTATTGGAGAAGAGGAAGGAGAATTTGGTGACTAGGACAGAGACCAGGTCTCAGGGCTTTGTGCTAACACCAGTAACAAAGGTGGCAAGGAAAGTTTTGGCATTTAGAGATGCCAGCAAAAACTCTCAAGTGGTACTGAGAAGCACAGGCTGTTGTGTTTTTTGAAGCTCTTAGCCATGACTCACAGTAATTTACAAATCCACACAGGGTGATTGGACTCACCATATTAGGAGACCCAAACAGATGTTTCTCAAGGATTTGACTTCCCTGAAGCTCAGCCTACACAGGCTGGTCACCCTGGTAACTGATATGATGGCAGTCATCAGCAAAGGTGCAAACACTTGGTCATAGGACTGACTCTGGAGAAGGACTCAGGGCTCACAGCACTCCTGAAAACTGTGCCCACTCTCACTCTCGCCCCAGCCTCCTCTGCCAGCAGAAAGGGGCTCAGAAGAGAACTTTGTGCAGTGCTCTCAAATGGAAGCACAGTTCCATCCAGCATGGGCGGGGACTGACCACACTGTTCTAAGAAGACAGCCCAGGCCTCCGAATTTCCTCTCCTTCTTCCCTTTTTCACCTCTGGGATCATCTATACAGATCAGGGTACCAACACTCTCTTCCCAGACCATGGCTCCAGCAAAGTGCCTGGTCCATCGTAGTCTCCAATTCTCTTTCCCAGCTCCCTTTGTTGATTTTTCTCTTTCATCAAATCTTTAAATATGTTTGTCTCACATTTCTTTGTACAACATCCTAGTCTTTCTGGATATTCCTCCTGTTCTTTCAGAGCTCACATACCTGCTCTTGACTTTTGACAACTGCCTATCAACAACTCAACACACACCCAGCTCCAGCTCTAGGTACTAAACTTTTTCTGAACAGCTGCTCTCCCACAGCTCTCTCCATATCACCTAATCAGAAGGTTTCATGCTCTCGCTCTCCCAACTCATTTTACTCTCCCTCCTGAATAATAATAGTACCACTATCCTTGGAGTCACACAGACAACAGACCTAAGAGACTGTTATGGTTTGTGTCTAGTTGGCCTCCCTACCCCCAAAGCTTCACACAGTCCTGGGGTAGCTTCTGGAGTTTGTGATTGATTAATGTGGATATGCATGCTGCACCCACCCTGGGGCAGGTAATTTGCATTACAATGTAAGGAGGGACAAGAGGCTAACTAGCTGCTTGAGCTGCCACCCCTCCATTTGTTCTCTGCTCTTTGCCGCTGCCTTGACCAGCTGATCTGTGCCATGTGCCATGCTGCCTTGGAGCCAGCTGAGTACGGACTGAAACCTCTACAAACTGTGAACTAAGTAAACCTTTCTTTCCTTCACTTTGGGTGTCAGGTATTTGTCCCAGCAACGAGAGAAGAGTAACAGAGACAGAGACATCTTCAGATCCTTCTTCTCTTACTCTGTGTGTGCGTGTACATGTGCGTGTGCATGTGTGTTCTAGTTTGACTACCTCTCTTGATATCTATATTTCCTAGGAAGACAATGTGAAAAAAAAATACCTAAGTTGCAAGCATACTCAGTCTTCTGCATTTGTGGGGCTCACATCCATAGATTTAACCTCAGGTGAAAAGTATTTGAAAAGGAAATTCATCTATATCAAACACGTACAGACTTTATCATTTTTTTTCCTAAACAGTATTCTAACAACTATTTACACAACCTTCTCGTTAAATCAGGTATTATAAGTAACCGACACATTTAAAATATCCAGAAAGACGTATATAGGCTACACACAAACAGCAATACAAGTGACTTGAGCATCCATGGATTTCGTTATCCACAGGGGCTCCTAAAACCAATTCTAAAAGATTTAAGAGACAACTGGGGACATGATTCCCTGAAGCAACTGAAGACTACAGAAGTGAGAAGAAAGGCAAGAAACCACAGTGTGCCCTGAGCTGGTTTCTAGCATGAGCAACTGAGGCTCAACCCCTGAGTCTCAAAGAGCTCTCAGAACTTGAAGAGGAGACCACAGAGCCAAGAAGTGCCCCCCATCCCCTACGCTTCAATGTCTCCAGCTGATGGTAGCTTCAGCAGAAGCAAGGCCCCAAAGCCCAGGACTTCCAGCTTCCTTTTGTATGCTGAAAGGAAATACAGGTGGGGCGCCCACAGGACTTGCCACAGTACAAAGCTGATACTTCCCCTCCTCCCGGTTTCTTACTTATACTCTATTGAAGTATGTATTTTATATAAGCTTGTTCAAGCTCTTTATGCAATGAAGTTTATTAGAGAACATTTTGTCATGATAATGTTCAACTACTATACCAACTTCTTTCTGCAAAGCCTTAATTTAATGACAAATTCCCTCCTGTATTCTATTTATTCAATAATAAGAATCCTGAAGTTCCCTTTTGTTAAAAAAAAAAATGCTAAGGATCCTACAAATATTTCACTTGTGAATCTATAAATATTTGTGATTCAATGAACATTTTGTTGTCCATCATTGATTTCACCCATAAATAGACCTCCAGCTGTTATTTCCTCATCCATCAGTTTTTAGAAAAGGAAAGTTAAACATTGCTAGGTGAACTATCACTATGAGGCTTTGTGAGGACAGAGAAAAGTGTTCCTGTTCCACCAAATTTGAACTACATCTCTCATGATCTGCATGGTCATCCTATCTAAAAGCTATTTCAAAACAATAGTACTATCAGTTCCAAGCTTAAAAGAAATTATGCTTCTTGGTTTTATGCACTTAAAATGGAAGTACTTTCCAATTATCTGGAAATTTCTCTTATGTCTTTCATTATTAAATTTAACAGGGAAGAAGATGCCCTACTCATGAGCTCTTGTCCTTCTTACAACCTTTTAAAGGTAATGTAAGGGGAATATGCAGCTACAATGTGACTTTAGTTGCTAGACAAGAAAACAATATGTCAGCTATTGCTTTCTCTCTTGCTCTTTCCTTATTTATAAAGATGCCATGCCTTATAGCATATCTATACACATCCCCTCAAAGCTTTATGTACTCATAGGTGGGGCTTTTGGGAAATTGGATCACAGAACTAGGACACTGGATCAGTCCACTGATTGGTTTAGCATAGTTCCAGGTGTGAGTAATAATGGGCTTACTGAAGAAGGAAGACCCATTCTGGGTGTGGTGACACTGACCAATAGACTTGTAGCCTGGTAGAATGAAAAGGGAAAGCAAGAAGCTCTGCTGCCTGCTGCCTGCCCTACAAAGACTTGGATCCAGCCAACTACGTACTGAAAACTCTATAAACTGTGAGCTAAAATAAGCCTTTCCTTCTTTAACCTATGGGTAGTGGGCATTTTTTTTTCCATCAATAAAAATGTAACTAAGATGAAAGATAATATATGATCACTATGGAAAATGAAAAAAGTAAAATTACAGAGAAAATCTTCATTTTAAAAATCATCTTAAGTATTACTTACAAATGATCACCGAATACCTTGATGAATACGCCAAGTATATACACTGCATGGATACAAATTAATGGCATGATGTAACTTATCATCCAAAAATCCTTCCATCTCTTTTTTGAAGTTATTATTTATATTTTATAGCCAATGTTCTTAACAGTAAAGTTACCATTTAATCATATTTTATAAAATGAGTACATCTCAAAAATTAAGTCCCTCAATAGCATAAGCAGATCCTCCTTGTACATATAGGATTTGTGAACTGAATATTTGTTTTCCTCATTCACATGAAACCTGGAAATGGTTCTCTCCACTGCTTGCCCAACCTCTAAGCCTCCAGGTTGGTCTTCCTTCCTTGTAAGAAAATAGTCCTATACAAACAGCCCATCTAACCAAAATCTTTTCCAGATAAACATGTGTTTCCTGCTGAGAACTAAAAGAATCTTAACCTTTAGTGGTTTATTCCACTTCCCTGTCAACTCTTTTTCCTTTTTCCACGAGCAGACCTCTAAGGTCCTTTCCCAGCTCTCAAGTTCCTGGTTTGTGATTTCAGATGATCTTGCAGCATACCAGCCTCGAGGAGCACAATGCCTCATCATTTCCATCATCCACGACACTGCTGGGAGGAGAACATGGCCACCTCATTTGTGAGGTGGATTCATCATGATTTGTACAACTGTGGCACCGTTGCTCATGGAAAACAGACTAACTCACCTACTGCTGAGGGCCGCACACCTTTATCAAACCACCAAAATTTCTGAAACACTAGTGGGAAGGCGCTAAGCCCCATCTGTCCGTTTTTCACACAGGGCTGGGGGCAAAGAGACATCTGCTTTAACCAAAGGCATTTATATTATAAGTTCACTGAGTCTGAAGCTTGAGCCTATCAACAACTTCCAGAGCACACATCCTGGCAGCCACGCTGACTGATTGTTTTTTCAGAGCTCCACTGTGACTTAGAAAGAACATTAAATTAAGAAATTAAGAAGTTAAACCTATTTTTTAAAATAAATAGACAAGTTTGATAATGCCAAGCATTGGCCCTCTAAGGAAGGCAGATGTGTGGATTCACAATCCTTTCCATCCTCTATGACTCAGCACCGTCATCCTTCTTCCCCAAGGAAGAGAACCTCCCACTGGCCGAGGACAATGGATTCTCTTAACTGCATTTCAGTGCTTCTTTCAGCCCTGTTACTGTACTAACCTGACCTGCAGCTTCCAGTAAGAGTTTATACTTTATTAATAAAGATAGATGAATATCTAATAATATTCCAAAAAGCCAGACAGAAAGTACACTATCTTCATCTGTTGTAGTGTTTTTGAAGTCAGCTCAAACACTGTAGTGACAAAAGTCTAAATGTTTTAGTTTTAATTCCAAGGTGAATTATAACACGGTGCACACATAGTCTAAATCTGTAGTAGTGCAACAAATCACAAATGTCTCCACTGAGAGGCGGAGAGCAAGGCATCACTCAAGCCTGGATGTCATTCACAGATGGCTCCTGAATGACAGCCTGGACATGCTGTGCCCAAGGGAGGACCCAAGTGGCAGACATCATCTTCCTTTGCATTCTGTAGTTATTTTAGCAGTCATAATTGCATGGTACTACAAATAAAATTTATAAGCAAATATGGATATAACTGGAAGAGTTGCAATTGCTTGCTGATGGCTGAGTGACAAAAAAAAGATGTAAAGATCTCTGACCTGGATTCACCATGTTCTACTTCAAGGAACAAGTGACAAAGACACAAGAAGCATCAAGCACCCAAAGCTATGAGTACTGGACAAAAGAAATGCACAGTAATTACATTAATGTCGGGTAAAATACACTATTACAGAGAGCATTCCTAGAGATGAACGGATGTGGCTCCACAATGATAAAAGAATATATATAAATGTAATGCTATTGTATTCTTCACAAGACTAACTTCACAAGCAGAATACCATTACATTTATATATATATATATATATATATATATATATATATTCATTAACATAGCTTTAAAATAAACTTAAAGAATATTTATTCATATTTATCACACAAATACTGACCACTGATGAACTGAGAGGTATGATAAGATTACACTCTCTTCTCAAGCATCCACTCTGAATCCCCTAAGGAACATATTCTGAATGTCAAGTTCAAATACATTCCCCACACTTTATTATTCATCAGTTATTAAAAAATCATACAGTAATCATCATCTTTTCATTTGGGGTTATATGCTTTCATTTCTTTTAGGCAAAGAACTAGGAAAACAAGCTCTGGGTACAGGTCTATTACCATGTACTAGAGTCAAAATGGAGCAAAGATTTAAATATTAAAACAGAAACACTAAACCTACTAGAGGAGAAAATAAGTAGAAAACTTGAAGATACAGGGGTAGGCTGACTGTTCATGAACAGAAACTGAACTGCAAAGGAAATATTTCAAAGAATCAACTAGGATTGTATCTTTTTGACATCTTTCTGCATGTCGAAAGAAATGAACAAGTAAAAAGAAAACCCATGAATTGGGGAAAAAAATTGTACCCAACTGTCCCTCAGACAAAAGACATTTATCTAGAACATATAAAACTTTCTGAAAAATAAGGCCCCTAAAATTCAAAGACTCAATTTAAAGAATGGACATCTGAGATGAATATGCATCTTTTAGATAAAAAAATACAAATGGCAAATAGATATATGAAAAATGTTCAACATCATTGTTCATTTGAGAAAGGCAAGTTAAAACAACACTGAGATTCATCTCACTCGAGAAAGAATGGCTAACATCAGGAAGTCAATCAATAACAAACGCTGGAGGGGCTGAGGGGAAAAGGAACACTTCTCCACTGTTGGTGGGAGTGTAGACTGGTACAACCACTATGGAAATCAGTGCAGATATTCCTCCTAAAATTTGGGAGTAGAGGTCCCATTCAACCCAGTTATTACCCTCCTGGGTATTTTTCCACAAGAACTGAAAATATCATACCACAGTGATATATATGTGCATTCTTGTTTATAGCTGCACAATCTGTCATAGCTAAATCTTGGAAATAAACCAAATTCCCATCAACTGAGGAGTGTATAAAAAACAAGTGCTATGTTTACATAATGGAGTATTACTTAGCTACAAAAAAAAAGATAAACCCAGGTTTCATAGGTAAATGCATGCAACTAGACACTATACTCATAAGTGAGATAATGAAGACTTGTATGTGTAAACCCCATGTTGTCTCCCTAATGTCAGAACCTGAAACAGTGAATAAAATCTGAATGATACAATAGATACTGTGAAAGGGAAAGAAACTTCTCAAAGGGAAGAAACAACTGGGATGAGGGAAAGGAGAAAAGAAAGAAGGAGGGGAAGGCATAGCTTGGATAAGTGCACTGCTGATTTCTGCTATTGAAGGGAGCACTTAATGCTCCTTTAAAAAAATTTTTCTCCCTAATTGTTTTTGGCCAATTTTGTGTGCTTCTGTCTGGTAATCTGAACAACTAATTTGAAGACACCGATATGCAATATAACAACCATTGTTGAATTCCTATCATCTTGCTTAGTAAACTGTTTGTAATTTTGTTGTTTTGTTTTTTACTATTTTTTATTCTCTTAAAAAAAAAAAAAGTGCTGGGGAGATACATGTTCAGTTCTGTCAGAAACCTCTAGAGCATTTTCCACAGTAGTTGTACCATTTTGAACTCTCACCCATAATATAATCTCTCTCTCTCTCTCTCTCTTTCTCCCTCCCTCCCTCCCTCTCTCTCTCTCTCTCTCTCTCTCTCCCTCCCTCCCTCCCTCTCTCTCTCTCTCTCTGTACCAGGGATTGAACTCAGGACTCTGCACTTACCAGGCAGGCACTTAAGCTGCCGAGCTCTCTTCCCAGTCCTCCTTTTCATTTTCTTATCACCATCTCAGTGCCAGGGAGATGGCTTAATGTGTGTTTCCCCCATTAGCAAAAGTGCTGCACATGTTCTCATATGCTTATTGGTTGTCATCCCATTTCTTCTGAGAAAAATGTCTATTCAAATCTTTTGCTCTTTTGTAGAAATCTGAGTTGTCTTTCATTTGAACTTTCATGGCTTTCTTATATAACTATTTGGAGAATTTAGCAACTGTCTTTCCTGTTGAAAGGACTATTCTAACTGGCAGATACAGATAGCCACAATTTTGCCATGTTTTTAATGCCATTTTTAGCTGAATAAGATAATCTAGTTAAATTTTAATGTTTCAAAGTTTAATATGATTCCCCCAATCATATTAGTAGGGATCTCTATCATTTTTTTTTTTTCTGTTTTTAGGACAGGGTCAATAGGGTCTCACTACGTAGACTAGACTCATAGTGATTCTCCTGCTTTCAGGCCTCCCAAGTGCTGGGATTACAGGTGCGTACCACCATGCCCAGTCTCAATTGCTGTCTCAGTGCAGCCGAGAACAGGGATTAAACCCTGGCTACTGAGCTCTGCCTAAGTAAGTGCTTTAGTATGCTGAGCTATCAGGCTGGCCCAATGTTTCAAAGTTTAATAAAATAATCCATGTATCAATTCTACCTCCTATTTATAATTCCTAGTGCAAACACACAGGCATCTAATTCTCCTGACCTCTTGAGAATGAATCTTGTAAAGCTCAGGGTCTAGGCCTTAATGAACTGAGACAGATACTATTTTAGCCACAGTTACTGTAACTGGTAGACTGCAGCTCAGTAGGTGGCTTACATTCTAGGTCTCCCTGAGGCCCTGTGAATGCTAAGAATGGGTGTGACCTCTCTCCTCTTCTTTCTTTAGAATCAGATACTCAGCTGTTGAACAGACTCCAATTTAAAAAAAAAAATTCCTCAAATCTATCTTTGATCACAAAGATCAAAAACGGTAGATGAGCACACACCTGCCACACCTGAATCTCTCTAAATGTTTGCCATTCACCCTTGAGAAACAGCTGTCTGTTGTCCAGGACTCTCTACGCACTGCTACCCAAGGCTTACAAATTGGTTCCTTAATGGGAATCTAATCATTCTGATGAAAGAGACATAAAATTTCTGTGCACTGTTTCTGGCCTCAGAACCACTGTTTCTCAGTTTCATACCTGTCCTGAATGAGAAAGCAGGAGCCAGTTTCACTTGGGTTGTAAGGAAGGAGGCTTTCTGTGTGTTTCCTTTATTCCCTGAACCAACTGGAAACTCATGTGAAACTGTGAGGGTTTCTGAACAAGAGACAATTCCTCCCTTGCTTTAATGTTACTTCCCTTAACAACCTATTTTTAACCTTTGGTCTTGAATGTCAAATACAGGATAACGGGATGTGAATTGTGGTATTCAGGATTCCTTAAGCCATCTAAGCAGAAAAGGAAAAGTTACAGTCCCTGCAAGTTTGTTCCCCTGCCTCCTCCAAAAAGAGCATTTTAAAAATAGAGGAACACTGAACTAGAAAACACACTTAAATGTGTGTGTGTGTGTGTGTGTGTATATATATATATATATATATATATATATATATATATATGTAATGACTGAATCTCATCATCAAACCACTAAGGAATATTTTCTGTGAGTGACAGGTTTCATTTTTCCATACTAACTGCTCCAACTGAGGATCCCCTTTCTGGGGTTTGAGAGACCAACTACAGCTCTACTCCAACGCAGAGAGGAAGCACAACAGCTATCCAGAAACCTGTTTTGGTATGGTCAGCAGTGCACAGGCCTGGCTGAAATGAGAGGAAAGGAGGCTCCCTGCCCATAGCCGTGGTATTGCTGGCAGAGCAGGAGAGCTCTGCTGCTTTCATGGGGGCAGGGGCACGCACTTCCTCCAATCCACTTTAGTAAACTGTATTCCTGAAGCCCTAACTCAGGACAGAGGAGCTGAATTTCCTCACACAAAACTTGCCGCATTTCCTTGTAGTTGTGTGAGAAAATTCCTCTGCAAACACACATAGGAGGGAATTGGCTTCACAGCATAATTGTGGGCAAGGCCTCGAAGATAGCTCAGTGGCTTAAGCACCTATCTGGCAAGTGCAAGGTCCTGAGTTTGATTCCCTATACTGCAAAAATAGATAGATAGATAGATAGATAGATAGATAGATAGATAGATAGATAGATAGATAGATAGATAGATAGACAGACAGACAGACAGACAGACAGACAGACAGACAGACAGACAGACAGACAGACACACAGACACACAGACAGACACACAGACAGACAGACACACAGACAGAATTGTGGGTAGGAGATTCCAAACAGAAACTTGTAAAATAAGCTGTATCCTCCTGCTTAAAATGATATAGAGACATCTACGCATAGATATTTATAGATATAGATTATACATATAAATCTAAAGATGTAAATCTATAGCTTTATCTATCTATAGAATGATTTATATAATCTACTTACAGAGATATCTGTCTGTCTATCTATCTATCTATCTATCTATATATCTATATATCTATCTATCTAAAGTCTATAAAGAGAGAGAGAAATAAAAAAACCCAGGACTGTCTAATAAACTTTGTAGCAAACTCTAACTAAAACAGGAATCTTCACATGAGACCTCTTGGACTTCCTTGGAGCAAAATGACCATGAAAGATCAAAGAGAAGCAACCCGGATCAAAGGGCTATTAGGATGCAGCATGCTGCAAGCCAACACTCTTCCTGAGGCTCCTGAGCTAAGTCTTACTTCAGCAACAACAGGTCGGTGTGAACTGGAAGCTTTATTTTAGATCATGTGTCTAGTGGCTCGAGCATCATGTTTTGGAATAATAACTAAGGAAATCACAGTTCTGACTTTTTAATGCTTTCATTGAAGTCAGGCAAACATGTTGCATAACAAGGGCTGAGGTGGCAAACACACAGGGATGCATAAACATTTCACTGAAGGAGGATGCCTAGTCCAAGTTTCCCTGGCTACTACATGGGCTACTTTCCACTGGCCTGAAAGTCAAGGCAGATGTCTTCAGAAAGAGGTTATTATCTTGGATTTTAAAATCCCTGACACCTTGATTAAATAAATGTATCTAGAGTCAAGGACACCAGACTTAGAAATTGGGGAAGGTCTGATATATCTCCAGCTACTTTCCAGTCCAGACCCTGGCCATGCCGGGCCAAACATCCTACTCTACATGACAATACAAAACCCTGTCCCAGCCAAACAGGTGTCCTCTCTGCCTCACAGCCACCCCCTGCTGGGGCTCTGCTCACTCTCTCTAGCCTGGGAAGACTTCTTACCTTCCCAAAGCCAAGCCTCAAAAAAGCACTTCTTCACCCAAAGGTGTCTGCAGCCCTCTCCAGTGAAGCAAGCCTCATGCTCTTCTTCCACCACTGCCTGGCCCCACCAAGCTCCCATGCACAGTGTTCCATGGAACCCTCTCCGTCTTGCACAATCACTCCACATCCTGTGCGGTTCAGCCTGCTGTCTGCAAGGAGATGAGAACTCCTAGGGGTGAGGGCCTGCCCACACAGCGCTGTATCCACCCCCAAATTCCACCATGACAACAAGTGGCCAATGTTGTGGGTCACAATGGCATGCCACTAAAGAGTAGGAAATGCAAGTTCTAGGTCCTCTGAGGGTCCCAAGGATTCTGCGTGTGCTGCTTGGCTGCCCTTCCCACTGGGGCTCTCCAAGGGCCAGGTCTGCGATCATCGGGTGGGCTTTCACTTGTGCTCTGCTACTCTTCACATGCACACATGGGCAACTTCACACAGACAGGTGTCACACAGTAAATTTGTACCAAGAACTATTGGGAAACACAGATAAGAGCATGAAATAGGAAGCATACGCACATGCACACATGTGCACGCACGCACATGTATGCACATACATATTTGTGTACACACTCCTGACAAACCATGACCTTCCATTAGCTCAGTCTAGTGCAACACTGTTGCTTGTTACAAAGTAGAGATTCCCAGCCTGGATCCCCAACTGAGTCTGAGTAACTAGGGTGGGAACCAAGAATCTGTATTTCAAACCTTGAGAACAAGTGGTCCAGAAGCAAGGACATACACGTGAATAATCAGATAAAATGTGAAAGCAACCGCTGCCTTATCTCCAAGACACATGTCCAGCCTAAAGTGAGATCCAACAGCCATGCACAGAGGAGCAGGAAATACCTAAAACAGGTTTTCTCCAGCGACTGGCACTCTGCCATACTCCTACTAAAAGAATCACCGAATGGAGGCCTGCTGGCCTTGGGCAGAGCCCTGACACTGGGCACCACCAAGACCCTATCACCCACCCACAGTGCCTGGCTTGCAGTGCCACCCCCAATCCTTTGCCTCTCTTACCTCTTCTAACTCTCCCACCCCATCTGCCACTGACACAACCGACTTGGGGGAAGCCTCTCTCCTCAAGGCAGGGTCTTCCTTCCTCGTAACTCCACCAGCACGGAGACCAAAACTCTTAGCACACGGCGTCACGTCTGCCTGCTTCCCTGCAGAACCACATCCCCAGCACCTAGCACACCATGGAGGAAAGAACAAATGGATGAAGTCCTACCTACACGAGTCAGTATGGAGAAAAGTACAACAGGGCATGCCAGACTTGGGCACCCACGAGTCCTTCACAGTTCTATAATGCACATGAGAGATGGACAGGAAGGAGATTCTAGAAGTCAATGCCAGAGCAGGACAGAAGGGAACAGTGTGGCCTTCAGAGAGCATAGGAAGGTGCTGGGAGGTGTTTACAAGACAGTAATCTTCAAGGGAAGGCCAAGAGAGGGCCTAGGTCGCCAGGCTCATTTTTGGCAATTAAGCAAGAGTATATATAAAATAACTTACAGATCATAAAGTTAAGTGTAAATGCAGTGGCATTTTCTGCAGTCCCTAGCTATTACACGCATCCAGTCTTCTTGTGTTTATTTTTTATATTTCTACCAATACTACCAAATTCTAATTACATGTTATAATGATAAAAGATGATCAATATATAAAGTTCTGAAAATACAGTCTCATACTGGCGAATTGTAGAGGACAAAAGCACCCTGGGAATGGCCTCTTTGAAAACCAATTATACACTTGGGTCACTCACACCACCACCTACCAGGTAATGGTTACCAATACCTACCAGATAATGGTTACCCAGCACCAGCAGTAACCTTTATTGAGCCTGCGCTTTACTTCAGTATTTTATATACTCACTTAACAGCAATAATCCACACCAGGGATGTAAGTAACTAAAATTATTTCAAATCTTAAGCAAGGTCTCATTTTATTCCTATAGCAATATTTCCCTATCGTGGGCCAGAGGGGGCTGAGGAGCCCTCAGGCCCTTTACCCAAGTCCCAATGCAAGTCACCTGCCTTCCTCTTCCTCTCCCTTAGCCCATAGCCCACAGGTGATGGAAGAGAGGCCAGCGGTGGCAGGACCTGCCACAGGCTCTTATCTGCCTCTTTCAGAAATGCGCAAGAAAGCCCTGCAGGACTCTGGAAGCATTCCTGGGAGTGCTCAGCAAGGTGGGCGAGGGCCACAGATGGCCACATAGATAAAATGAGCTCTGCTGGCCCCTTTGGACTAAATGCAATGGTCATGTGACACATGGGGAAATGAAAACACTGCTGTATAAACCGAACAAATTGTTGGCATGAAAGGAACCTCCTTTAGTACTCCCCACTAGCAGGGTCAGTTCAAACAAGCCTCGAGGAATCTGGGGTTTGTGTGCAGTATGGATCAACTGTACCCTGCAGCTGATCTCGCTGGCAAAACAGGGCAACTATGGTGGCCAAACTCCAGTGCCTCATAGTTTGGTAGGCTTCATTCAAACATCTCATTCCCCTTACTGTACACATGCAAATACACACACAACATATTGTGCTAT
>PVKA01024699.1:0-33896 GCA_004027165.1 Ctenomys sociabilis | reverse complement strand
TCTGGTTATTGAACATATCCAGGTGAACAAAGCACCCAAGATGCGCCGCCGCACTTACAGAGCTCATGGCCGGATTAATCCATACATGAGCTCCCCCTGCCATATTGAGATGATCCTCACTGAAAAGGAACAAATTGTTCCCAAACCAGAGGAGGAGGTTGCACAGAAGAAAAAGATATCCCAGAAGAAACTGAAGAAACAAAAATTTATGGCACGGGAATAAATTAAACACAAAATAAATGCAAATAAAATAAAATAAATAAAATATGTATTTGTTATATATAAAATTACATGAGTTTTGGTTATATGAAATTTTCAAATTTTTCTTGACAAATAAAATAGACTTCTTCCATAATATTTAAGAGAATATTAACATAATTTGTCCAGGGAATTTCCAAAACAGACTTAGATATATCCTTCACTCATTTAATAATACCCTGTACATTAATAAATTCTCTATTGTGTGACAATTACAAAGATAGCCTATAAACAAGTCAACAACTTGTTTCTGATATTAGTAAGTGTACTAATACAGTACTTTGAGTACAGTGTTAAAAATATGTCAAAAAATGAGGAATAATTTATGGATCCTATAACCAGAAAAGAAGGAGTATAATTCAGCCAAAGTTATAGAAGCAACTAGGTCAACCTGTAACAAAAAGATGTTATAGAAAGTGGAGACAGAAAGAAAAGAATGGCAGTATGTAAGGAGAGCATGCATCCAAAAACACTGCAGTCCATGTCGGAAGTAGATGTTCAAGTGAGGGTCTAGACAGGTGGAGACTATGATAGGTACAACTTGAAAGACATAGATCCAGTTTTGAAATGATTTATTTGCCAAGCAAAACAATATAGAGATAGAATTTAAGTATGAGAATACCATGGTTTGAATTACACTTAATATCCCACCAGTTGTTAATAAAGTCTTGGGGGGAAAAATTGCACAGGAAAAAAGAAACTGTTCAAAGACATAGCATTATTACTCTAATCAAGATAAGAAGAAATGAAGAAATAAACTAAAACAGTAATACATAAAGTAGTGAAATGTGAAACTGTTTCTCACATATAATATAGGAGATACTCTCAACAGGAAATAGTGAGCCAGTGAAGGAGAATGACATTTACTCTGATTCCAATTTTCTGGATGTGGTCATATCATTAATAAAACAAGGAAAAAGTAGGTTTGGAGAGAAATATATGGAGTTTGCTTTTCACACATTGATTTGTTGTTGTTGTTGTTGTTTTGTGTTTTTTTGTTTTTGACAGTACAGGGGATTGAACTCAGACCCTTCTGCTTGCCAGGGAAGCACTTATTCTAATGAGCCATCTCCCCAGCCCCTACACATTGAGTTTGAAGTGTGTGCAGATCAAAAGGGAATAATCAACCATATAGTATTGAAGTTAAGAAATTTCAACCTGGTAGCAGATTTAAACTTCAGAACTACCAAGTTTTGGAAAACTTTGATAATTTTAATATGTATATATGTAATATACCTATTCTATATAATATATAATTATATTATATTTTGATGGTGAATATATAGAGTGAGAAACGCAAACAACTGAAAGGCACTCCCTTCTAAACATTAATAATGTGTGACCATCAAAGAACGTAAGCCATCAAAAACTAAAAATAAGACAATGGAATATAGAAGACACACAGGAGGCAAAGTCAAGGAAGTCACAAAGCAGATGTGGTGACTGCACTTGTTAGCTAGGTATAGAAGGGTGTGTGCATCACTTGGCGATTGAACAGCTAATGGCTACTCTAGGTAGAGTACTTTATGTGGAATATTAGGAAAAGAGTGAGGAGCACTGCGCAGAGCAGTTGCATTATGAGGCTGACATAAGTGCTCATCATTTGGACAAGTTTGCCTTTAAATGGAAGGAGAGAGACAATGTAGCTAGTGAGATAGATTTAGCTGTTAAAAACAGCATTCAGATGTTTAATGATATATTAACATGGTGGGTGAACCAAATGGAAGAAGATTTGATTCCTCTAAAAGATGCATTAAATGACAGCAAAGTTACTAGAAGACACAAGGGGATGGGCTCCAGAGCACAGAAGAAGGCATTACTGTGTATGTCAACAAGTTAAAAGCTGAAATGCATGTCTCTTGTAAAAGAGGTACTGTACTTAATCATTGAGATAGAAGACAGAATGAAAAAAAGGACAGTAGACAATCTCAGCACCCCCCATCTTGTCTATTTTAAAATATGAAGCAAAATAAATATTCACAGACACAATAAAGTGAGACTGCAGATGTAAGACAGCAGGATATCTCCTAACTCAACAGTTGAGATTCCCACAGTCCAGACAGGTTGGGATGAATATCAGATTTTATTACTAAAGCTACCCACTAACTTTCAACTAGTTTTGTTAGTTTTGATTATTTCCAAGAGCATCTCTGCATTTTTACCAGATCTGTCATTCGTATGCTTAAACAAAAGTAACAACAGAAGAAAGGAAAATTTTAAAAAGCTAAAATGGAAACAGTTTTGTAAATAAGGAGAGGAAGAAAGATTAAAGAAAGGGGAGGTGAATGGATAATAATAAAGAAATAGCTATACACAGGTATAACTTCCCTATGCCGAATATGAGAAATATGTATATGTAAATTGTGCCAATAACCTTAATTTAAAAAGTAATGGCTGACAAGATAATTCAGTGGACTAGGTGCCTGCTTAGAAAAGCTCAGGGATTGGGGAAACATTTTACTGGTATCACATGCTGCACCGGCACCACCCCCACCCCCAGGTGCACTGAGCGAGCAACTGAGTCCAGGCATGGTGGTGCATGCCTATAATCTCAGCGCGGGGGAGGCTGAAAACTCTTAGGATCTCTAAGAGTCTGAGCTGCCTAGGGAGACCCTGTACAACAACAACAAGAGCAAGAACAAAAAATAACAACAGAAAGGTGAGAATACAATTAAGGTGCATCCCAGACAAAAGAAAGACTAAGCAAAATTTCGACTGATTACCCCTATGGTCATCTTGGGAGCACAGAAAAAAATAAAAATCATAGATCTTTCTTGAAAACTGGCAGTTGCCTCTGCTCTCACTCCCATGGGTATTTTACATAGCAGACTTGAACATTAATGGATGAGTAATGGTGAAATCAAGAACAGTAGGGGCTCTTTCCCTCCTCCAGAATCCCATGAGTAAATCTACTGAGACTCCCCAAACCAGTAGTATAGATTCACAAGGTCCAGAATTGCTCTTCTTCTTCTTCTTCTTCTTCTTTTTTTTTTTTTTTTTTTGCCTTTTTGAGACAGGGTCTCACTATGCAGTTCAGGCTGGCCTTGAACTCACTTTGTAGCTCAGGCTGGTCTCGAACTCACAACAATCCTCCTGCCTCAGCCTCCCAAGTGCTGGGATTACAGGCCTGCGCCACCACGCCCGGCTTAGAATTGCTCTTCTTCTTACAAGAGGACCTACATAAGTGAATGGTTGTCCCATTTGCCTTGTAATACACACAGATGTATGAACCTTATAATGCATGTTTTCTCCCAGAGAAATGGGAGAAAAACAGTTCCTCCTAAATGGTTTGCACAAATGTGTGTATGAGAGAGAGATGTTAGACAAATAGAGATAGAAAGATAGATGCTATGTCAAATTATATACGTACCAATATTTACACAAATATAATCATTTTCCATTGCTATAATAAACGTTATAAGATAAAAACTACCCAAACACATTCTTTAAAAGAAGTCTTTTTCAAATGCAAATTAAAGGGTGAATTATGACTAATCACTGCAATATATAATTATCTATCTATAGCTTGTACATATTTAATTTTCTGACTCACTTCTGGCATTTTAATTTACATTTTGATAAAACTCTAAAGTTCTAAATTTTGTACTTTCAACAAGAGCTGTATTGCCCCAGAGTCTCTTTTCTTACTCCTCCAAAAATGTTTTTGCCTACTGAAATCAAGAATCCCAGAAGATAAAGAATGATTGAATTAAAAACAAGACATAGGGTTTTAAAACTTGGACAACTCCTCTCCTTCCTCCTCTCTATACCATATTTCTTCCTTTCTTCCATCAGCTACCATGTATCATTGTTGATTAGAGACTATTCCAGTCACCAGAGAAGATACCACGAATAGTGAGAAGCTGTCCACTCCTGGAAAGAGAGGCCAGTAAAACAAAGCATAGATGAAGTACTGGAAGCATAATGTGAAGTAAGACAGGGAAGTGATTTTGTGAAAAAAGAAAGGAGATTCCACAGAAGACAGTTACTTGGGTTGGATCATGAAAAATGACCACAGTATGACAAGATTAAAAGCCAAAACAATTAACTTCTAGATTCAAAAACCTGTTGAAGATTCTCAGGATCATTACCTTAACCATCTTGTGCATATAAATGTATGGTTTTGCCCCTGTCATATTTCCTAGCTTGTGGCCCTTACTCATCCACATGACTGCACTGACAAAGTATCTACAAACTACAGGGTTTTATGAAAATCTTGAGGGGATTTGACTGACCTTGTCAGATATAAAAGTTGCATTTCTTTTAAAGAATGGCTATTATAAGCAAATCAACCAGCAACAAACATTGGAGAGGCTATGGGGAAAAAGGAAGACTTCTCCACTACTGATAGGAATGTACACTAATGCAATTATTATGGTAATCAGTGTAGAGACTCCTTAAAAACCTAGGCCTGGAAATCCCATTCAAGCCAGCTATCCCCCTACTAGGAATTTTCTCAAAGGAACTAAAAACACCCTTTCACAGTGATGTATGTGTGCCTATGTTTATAGTGGCACAATTTATGATAACCAGTTCTTAAAAACAACCAACTTGCCCATCGCCTGAAGAATGGATGAAAAAGGTGTGGTATTTTTATACAATGGTGTATTACTCAGGTATAAGGAATGATAAACTCAGAGTCTTTGTATTTAAGTGGATGCCACTTGAAAATATACCCATAAGTGAAATAAACCAGACCCACATGTGTAAATATCTTATATAGCCTCCCTAATATAAGAACTCAAAAGAAGAAATAAAAATAGAAAGGTATAACACAATTAAAAGGAAAGTGAGAACTTGAGGATTAAACAAAGATAGGATAAGGAGAAAAGTGAGGAAAAATGACAGGGGAAAAGGCATATATTTATATGCAGAAGATGGTTAAGGCAGTGATCTTGAGAATCTTCAGCAGGTTTTGAAACTACAAGTTAACTGGGAGGATTTTCACCCTGATTAATTTTATATGCTGATACCTGTGAACTAAGCAACTTCACTGAACATAGCAATGTGTAACACTAGGGTCACACTTGGAATGCCTGTCATTCTGGTCTTTCACATATGTACTGCTTGTCATATCATATCAATTACTGCCATACTGTCTCTCAAGTAAATGTTTGTTTAATAAAAAGAGGTAATAAAAAAATACAAGAGACAAGAAAAAGATGTCATAGTACTGTCCTGCTACAATGCTGTATATATATGGTTAGATTTTTAAATTTTTGTGTAACAAATATGTAATTATTTATTACTATTTTTAATTTATTTATTTATTTTTCTTTTTTCCCTCATATTCTGTAGAGACTTAAAGCTTAACATATCAATACTTGATGGAATATACCTGCTCCATGTTGTGTCTATGATGTTTGCTATTAAGAAAAATACTGAGGTTAAGCTCAACTGCCTATGTTATAGGATAATAGCTTCTCTTCTGGAGGCTTAACAACTTAAGTTTGCAGACCAAAAATTAGAGAAAAAAAGAGCTACAAGGACAGATAACATTTTGGCCCTAGCCTTTTAAGCTCATTGAGGATTCAGGACACAAGAGAACATTACATTCTATAACTCAATGATGTCCAAAATTTTCTGAGCAAGATTATGGGTCACAGAGGAAAGTGATTGGTAATGCAGAGTGTGCCTAAGGAGAGTCACATGGACAGAAAACATTCTCTCACCATTTTTTTTATTTTACTTTTGTTTTATTCAAGTACAAATACCAATGAGACAGTTTTAAGATACCTTGACAAGATGGATTTGATAAATTAATACATTGCAAACTGTTTTCATAATGGTTTGGTATCATAAAAGGTGTATACATGATATTATACTTACAGACATTATTATACCGTGTGTCTCTTATCAGTAAATTAAGAGACTGTAGCTGTTTGCACATCTTAGTTTTTATACCTGAATTACATCAAATATTCAATAATTAATACTTTCTACATTGCTATTTTCCTAGTAGTTTTCCATAGTACGAGAAGCCGACATAATGTCCTGTCCAACCACCATTAGTGCAAATCTTGCCCCTCATAGAATTATGTAGAAGCACAGCGTTATCAATCCCAACTGTACAGTCCATACACACACACATCATGATTCTTCCATTCTATACCCCTTCCTTGCTCTACACCTGTCAAAGATGGGCACTCCATTATCATTCAACTGACTTAGATGCTTGAACTCAACAACACAATCCAACACAGTCCAGTATTCCAGGACAATAGTGAGTTATCCGAAGAAGCTGTCGACCATAGCCATTTACATCTCAACTTAGTATTATGGCCCGGCGATGTATACTTCATTTTTACACTTTTCTGTTGGATAATTAAGACCTAGATAGAGCAAGACTTATATACCAACACATGTACTTTATATTTCTTATGAGGTCAGTGAAGTCCCCTCAGGTTTTTTTTTTTTTTTTGTAGTCCTGTATGTTATTCTGTATATTCCTTGTCTGTGTCATCCATGTGGATGAGTCACGGCCAATGCTTGACCAGTTTGCTCTCTGTGAAAGCCTGAGAGAAAGCTTTCTCTCCATGTGACTCTCCCCAGGCACACTATAGAACTTCAGTCTCTCCTCTGTGGCTCCATAATCTCCTTATTCAGAAAATTTGGAGCTCAACTGAGTTTCATGATGTTGCAGTACAGGTTCTCCTATGTCTCTCACACTTTAACAGAGAACAAATTGATCAAACAATGGCCATGAGTCATCCACATGGCTGACACTGACAAAGGATCTACAAGCTATGGAATAGGGTTTCAGCGTTTCTCAATATATTTATTTAAAATCAAAAAATATAAGAGAATATTTTAAAAAGGAAGAATCTAAGCTCAAATCTGATGGCATAAAAATGTCCAAGTGAGTTCCCTCTGTGTTGGGGAACAAATGTAAAAGAACAAGGCTCATGCTACTGTCCTCACCGCCGGACTGTGAAGTTCACAGGCAGGATGGAGCCACACACAGTATTTTTATTGGCTTTCCTATCGCTGGGTCTAAATTATGGGTCGCCAACCGTAATTTAAGGCATGAAACACTTATGTGGCTGATGGTCTTAGAGGTTGCAGTCTGTGTTCAGCTGGCTCTAAGACTGGAATATCATGGGAAAAGAGTGTAATGGAGCAAATTTATTCACTTTATGGTGGCAAGGAAGCAGAGCACCAGAGAGCAATGCCCAAAAGAAGAGCTCAGGGATCAAGCAGAGTACCCAGAATGCTGCATCATCCACCCCAATGTACACAAAGTGTGTTTTATGAATCCTGTAGGTGCTCTGAGTCAATCAGGTTGACAATACAGTTTAACTGTCACAAACATCCTTAAGCAGACTTTGTTTTTTATTATTATCAATTTTATTGAGGAACAAATAGCAATGAGACAATTTCAAAACAGATTAGTTGGATAGTTACAGTAATTAAAACATTGCATATTGTTGTCTTCATACTAGTTATTCATAGTACAAGATGCAGACATGATATCCTGTCCAAACATTATTAGTACAAATCTTTCTTCTCATTGAATTAAGAGAAAGTAGCTGTATATCTATCCTAACTATTTTGTATATACAAATACAAAATGGTCCTTCGCAGACTTTGAATGCATGTGCAGGCATAAAAGCTTTTTAGGTTTTTGCAGGACTATTTTAAGAGGACAAAATACCAATAAGAGAGAAATTTAGCTCAGTGTATTAAAGCACCTGCAAGCAGGCTCAGAGGCTGGGGGTTCAATCACTAGGCCAGCCATGTTGGTTCCACCCCTAGGGCATGCTGAGATGGCAATTGAGCCTGGGCGTGTAATCCCAATTCTTGGGAGGCTATAAACAGGTGGATCATTATGAGTCCAATCTAGTAGGGAAACCCTGAACACCCTGCAGACCCTTCCCTAAAATAAAAAGAAGGGAATTGATCCCTTGTCTAATCCTCAGTCAACTGTGATTCTGGTAAATATAGGGCAGACCCAAAACTCAACCATTTTAAAATAATGTATTTTCAGAAAAAACGAATATAGAAATCATGAGCAACTTATATTTATTTTCAATATGCAAAATTGCCTCAGCATACACAACAAATGCTCACAAATATAAAAAAAGATAGTTTAAACACAGCAAACAAACACACTAAAACTATACAGGATTTTTATATTATTTACAATAATCACATAATTGGAGATGAACAATCCATAAGTAGAAATATTCTGGCTGAAGTTTCCATTTTAATAAGTGAATACATTCAGATGGTATTAAGAATATAATTACATAGTTGCAAGAACATCTACTCAGATCATGTAGCACAAAGGGTTGTCTGAAATACCTACTAAAGGAGTGTGATTCTATTAAAGGTGATGAGAAAAACAATTTAAGTAAAAGAAAACAGTGAATGTTTATTGCTATGTAGCAAGGTTTTCCAAATTGTGAATGAGAACCCATTTGCTTCCTGGTCTTTGCATATTTAAAACTTGTTTTATGGTCTCCAACTGATATGTAACGAATTAGGATTTCTGCATGTGGTATGTGGGAATCTTCCCCTCGATAAGCTCCTTGATTAGTTCTTATGGACCCTAATGTTTTCACAATTCATGAAATATTTAGAGAGGAGATCATTTGAAGTGGATGACATTTAGAGAATTTTTTTCTCTACATTCTCACAAAAGTAGTCCTCATCCAAAGTCACTGTATGCCTGCATCCAGGTTGCATATCTTCTGTGTTAACTGCTTGTATCTCTAGCACACACCCTCACTGAGCACAGCATCTGCTGGTATCTGTGAGAAGACTGGTTCCAGGACCTACATCAGTACCAGGATGTATGGATATTCAAGCTCCTTGTATTTAAAGAGAGAAAACAATATTTTCATATAAACAAGCATATCCTCCTATGTATTTAAATAATGTCAATATTACTCATAATTCTTAGTATAGTGTAAAAAAACATATAATAATTTGTTATGATATATTGTATACATAATAATGACAATGTTTAAAAGCCTGTACACACACAAAAAAAAAATTTTTTAAAAAAAGGGGCTGGGGAGATGGCTCAGTGGAATAAGTGCTTCCCTGGCAAGCACAAGGGCCTGAGTTCAATCCCCGGTTCCACAAAAAAAATAAAATAAAATAAAATAAATAAAAATAAATAAAAAAAAAATTAAAAGCCTGTACAAATTCAATATGGAAACAACAATTGTATGCCTATGTGCTTGATCCACAGTTTCTTGAATCTGAGGAAGTGGAACCCATGATACTTCTTAAGTAATGAATAATTAATTTAATAAAGCTATGTATATATAATATTTACATGTATGTAGAAGTTGCCTTAATATATAGGCTTTTATTCTACTTGGAGAAAATTCACAAAGGATCCTCATTAACACAATGTACAGTGCTGTGTAGACACATTATCTATAAACTAATAATAACAAAGAAAGTCTTTCTTTACTCTGCTGAAGATGATGTACAGCTCCCATCTTACGAGCTGACTATATCTTTCCTTTCAGAATAATTAAAGCAGGCATGCTTGTAAAGAGAAGGCAGTCCATTAAGGAAGAAACTGTGTTTTCATAACCAAGCACAGAATTTCCTACTGGAAGCGCAAGTGCAAATGCATGAGGTTGTACTTGATTTGAGTTTGTGGGAATTATAATTTGATGTCTCTAGAAGCTTCAAAGAACAGATGAAATTTCTGACTTCTAAAACCACTAGCCAGAATTTCAGTCCTGAACCCCAGCTGTCTCTTCCTCACAACATATTTCCCACTGAAATTTTCCCCAAGTAGGTAAGGCCCAATGATAACATACTTGGGGTGGGGTGGATATCAGATTCTATGTGATGATTTCCACAGTCACTTCTTATTTATGCATACAAAGAATGACAAATCAAAAGCAAATGACCAAGAATACATTTTATTAGCTTCAAGGGGATATGTGTATTTAATTTAGAGAAATTCCTCATCAATGCAACATTGCCAGTAAGAAATATTATGGTGTCTCAATACATAAAGTAATGCCAATCATAAACAACTACTTGTGTATCTGTTTGAGGTCCAATAAAGAAAAGAGGTTGATAATTTCTTCCCCCCTAAACCTGTTCATGTACTGTTTTTGTGGTCTCAGATAATTGATTCACTATATCTTTACCTTTCCCTGATCCTACATTATAGATATCATCAGCCTGTTGTTCACTATTTCTCAAATATTTTTGTTTCAAACTCTACTGTCATTTTCCCAATGTAGACACTTGCTTTATATTAGCTAAATTCTTATAAATATCTTGCCTCTGGTAACGTGGTATCTAATTTGATTGTGTCCCCACCCATTTTTGGTTCTGCAACCCATTTCTTCCCATTCTGTTAGGACTCTGTGTATCAAGAATATTCATTCTTTTTTCTCTCTCATCTCATTCTCTTTTGAAAAGTCTGGCTTGCCATTCAAACCTGAACAGAAAATGATGCATCTCAACCACATGTGCAAAAGTCTACCTTTATCATTTTAAAATCTCTGTAAGAATTCATTCTACATATAAAGCAAGAAATAATTTCCTTTTCATTAGTAATGTAAGCCTTCATCCCTTGTGCACATTGTATTGTGTTGACCTACACCATTCAGCTTTATTATATATGCTCAGCTCTGAAGGAATTAAAGCATTCTCACTTCTCCTTGAAGTTCTTTATAAATTCCACTTCCTCTGCCTGAACACTTGAAAACAATTTCTTCCACAAAGTGTACACTGAAATTTCCTCCATTTTCTATGGAAGATCTTAACTTTGAAGATGGCTATAAAGATATCTTCCATGCAAACACTTTTTAAACAGCTTTTTAATTTTAAAGATAATAAAAAAAGATAAATAACACATGATGATAGGAAATTAACAATGACTATAATATTGTATACTGTTTTCTTCAAAGCGGTTACTCAGATTACCAAATATAAGTATGTAAAGTTGATCAAACAATATAAACACTGACTGCTCCTTTCAATGAACTAATAGAAATTATTAATACAATGATCCTGGACCCTTTGAGACCAAGCCAAACCCAAGGCCCCACGAGCATATGGGAGACCATCAGTGCTCTGTTGTGCCTGCTGGACACCTCCTTATCCAGCCTAAGCCTGGCAAGTGAGTGGGACCTTCATCCATGTTCTTGGGATCGTTCTGAACCCCACCAGAACCAGGCCCAGCTAGTGAGTGAGTCCTTCTGTCCTACTCTCTGGACTCCTCCAGATCCAGGCATGATATACAGGAACTGATATGCAACTCTGCAGCTGAAGTGCCTTCACAGAGGCTAAGGGCCAGAACCATGCAGCTGATCCAGGAGCAGAACATCTTGCCAGAGGGACTCAAAAAATTCACTTCCAAGGGCTTCACCAGGAAGAAGCTGAGCACAGCAGCCAGACCAAAGCCAGGCACAACTGAATGAATTCATATATCTTCACTCAGTAAGCTAAGACATGTTGCTAGACCAAGATCAATAAAAGCATCCTCCCTCTTTCTTTCTTCACTGAGAGAAGGAGCAAAAGTTAAACATGGTGAACTAGTCTGCCTGGAAAACACAAGGTACACCAAGGGGAGGACATCAGACAGAACTTAGCAGAACTAAGTTGCATACAAATTCCCAATATAATATCTGTTCAGCTATATAGACATAATGATTGTTCCTAATGTCTAAAATACAAACCCACTAGTTACAAAAGTTTGTCAACTGCTAAATATCATTACCCATTATTAGTGTTCCTTAGTGTATTGTAAATACAAAAATATAACTGCGTTAATCATATAATCTCTACTGAGTAAGAATTTCAGCAGGTGCTAACGTTATGAAAGCACCAAACTTCTACACAAAAGGTCAGGGGACAGTGCTATACAAAATGACAAAGAGACGGAGCAAAATGCAAGCTCAGGCTTCAAGCCAACATAGACCAAGTGCACAAGACACGAGCACAGAAGATATTGGGAATTACACACCTGAAATATTTAAAGTAATAGTGTCTGAAGTAAGGAATAAACTACAAAAGGCATAGAGAAATTCAGATCAGACATAAGCTCTAAAATAAAAAAAATAAGGGCTGGGGACCCAGCTCAGTGGAATAAAGGCTTCTCTGGCAAGCGCAAGGGCTTGAGTTCAATCCCGGTTCCACCAAAAATGAATAAATGAATGAATGAATGAATATAAATCTCTGAATTAATAGCATCTGAAGGAAAGAATCAAATGCAGAAAAATATAGAGGAAATAAGATCAAAAATAATCTCTGAAGCAAAAACAAATAGATAACTATAATGAAAAATTAATAACTGCATCTTAAGAAGACACTGCTTTAAAAAAGAGATTAGAAAAACGATGGAATTTCTGAATGAGCAATATACGAAAGAAATAGATTTCACGAAGCAGAATAAAAGAGATATAGAGGAACTCAAAAGCGCAATCACAAGCTTGCAAAAACAGTTTGAGTGAAAGTGAAGATCTCAAAGACACCATTGAGTCTAGTGAAAAGTTAAGAAAAGATTTCATACAAACAACTAGGGTGAAGGAAAAAATAATTCCTCACCTGCAAGATGATGCAAACAAGAACAACATGAGACTAATAGGAATCAATAAGAAAAGAAGTAAATACAAATGATATAAAAAGAATATAGACAGAAGTAATAACAGAAAACTTCCCACATGGGGGAAAACAATCTGACATTCACAGAACTGAAACATGCAAAACTCCAAATAACATCAACCCAATTAAAAACACACACAGACATATAATAGTCAAGATCCCAGAAATCCATCACAAGAACAATATACGGAGAGCACTACAGTAAAGAAACAGATTATATTCAACAGAAAACCCATCAGAATTACAGCTAACTTCTCTTCACAAACCATGAAAGCAAGAGAGCATGGAGCAGAGTACTTCAAGTCCTATATGAAAAACAGTCCAGCTCAGATTACTGTGCCTTGCAAAACTCTCTTTTAAATTTGATGCAGAAGTGAAATACTTCCATTACAAAGAACAACTAAAGAATTTCACGATGATAAAGCCAATGTACACAGACTACTAAAAGATGTTCTACAGAGGGACAAAAATAATCAGAACTCCATGAAAGAGAATAGAAGGAGCACACTAAATAGGGCAAACAATTGAACACAGCAGAAAAAGGAGTAAACAACAGCAGGTAAATAATATGTCAATCGTAAGTCAATACATCCCAATTACAACAATCAATGTAAATGGACTCAATTCACAAATTAGAAGCAATAGACTGGCACAGTGAAATAGGGAACAAAATCCAACAATATGTTGTATACAGGAAACACATTTAACTCATAAAAAAATTCATAGGCTGAAATTCAAAGGATGGAAAACTATACTACACACCCCACTACCTCAGAAAAGAGCAGGGATAGCAATCCTGTGTGCAGACAGTCTCAAATTCAAACAAAGAATGATCAAATGAAATAAAGACCACTATATACTGATTAGGGAAAAATTCAAGAGGAAGAGGTGACACTCAAAAATATGTACACGCCAAACATGGGAGCTCCCAACTATATAAGACAAATCTTAACAGACATCAAAATCTAATATACGAAATGACAATCTTAATGGGAGAACTTAACACCTCCTTACCTCTAAAAGATAGGTGAACAAGACTAAAAATTAGCAAAGAAGTGGCAGACCTGAATCAGAGCTTGGAACAAAGGGACTTAGTTGACATATACAGAGTGTTCCACCCAACCACAGCTTAATACACATTTTTTCAGCTGCATGTGGGTCATTTTCTAAAATAAACCAAATATTAGTCCATAGGTCATAATTAAGTATATGCAACAAAACAGAAATTATCCCATGTATATTGTCTGACCACAGTGCAATGAAACTGGAATAAAAAAACACAAGAAAACAGAAAAAGCCCCTAAATACATGGAAATTAAACAACACCCTACTCATCAATCAGTGGATCACAGATGAAATTAAACAAGAAATTAAACAATATCTATAATTCAATGAAAATTCAAGCAAAACTTTATGGGATGAGATGAACGCAGTTCTCATAAGGAAATTTGTAACTGTGAACTCAAATATTAGGAAAACGGAAAACATAAACACCTAATATTGCACCTCCAACATCTACAAAACGAAGAGCAAACCAAACACAAAGCCCAAAGATGGGAACAAATCAAAAAGTTTAGAACAGAAATTAATTCAATTGAGACAAAGAAAACAGTTTAAAGAATTAGCACATCAATGAGCTGTTTCTTTAAAAGATTAAATAAAATTGATAAAACCCTAGATAACCTCATCAAAGAGAAAAGAAAAAATCATATATGAGCAATAAAGAATGAAAAGGATATAATCACAACAGACCTAATGGAAACTGAAAAGATTATCAATTGCTACTTTAAGAATCTTTCCTCTCACACAATAGAAGACACAGGAGAAATGGACATATTTCTACACAGGTAAGAATTACAAAAACTGAACCAAGAAGATATGACAACTCTAAATAACCCAATAACACTCAATGAAATATGAAATGTAATAAAAAAAACATTTACAGACAAACAAAAGTCCAGGTCCAGTTCTTTTCAAAGATAATGCTACAAGAAATTTACGGAAGATATATGCCCTACACTCCTCAAACTCTTCAATGAAATTGAAAAGGAAGCAGTCCTCCCAAAATCATTCCTGGAGGCAAGCATTATACTAATACCAAAACCAAGGAAAGATGCAACCATAAAGAGAACTACATCATGAACATAGATGCAAAATTCCTCAATAAAATCCTAGCAAATAGAATACAGCAAATCATCAAGATCATACCATGACCAGGTAGGATAGATTCCAGGGATGCAAGAATGGTTCAATATTCAAAAATCTACAAATGCAGTATACTATATCAATAGAGCAAAAACTAAAAACCAAATGATCATCTCAATTGATGCAGAAAAGACTTGACAAAGTTCAATACTCATTCGTGTTCAAAGTCCTACAGAAAATTTGCATAGAAGGCCTCTACTTCAATCTGAAAAAAGCCACTTATGAAAACACAAGGCAAAATAATTTAAAGTGGGGAAAAACTGAAATCTTTTACTGTTAGATCTAGTACAAGACAAGGATGTCCTCTAACACCACTCCTATTCAGCATGGTTCTGCAATCATTAGACAAGAGAGAGAAATAAAAGAAATAAGAATAGGTAACAAAGGAGTTAAATTATCATTATTTGCAGATGACATGATACTTTACTTGGAAGACTAAAAAAAAATCCACCAAGAAGCTAGAATTAATACACAAATTTAGTAACATAGCAGGATACAAATACCCAAAAGTCAAGAGCATTCCTCTACACAGATAACAAACACACTGGGAGGGAAATTAGAGACACAATAACTTTAAGAATATCGCTGAGGAAAACAAAATACCTTCAAATAAATCTAACAAAAGAAGTCAAAGTTCTTTTCAAAGACAACTACGGTACTCTTAAAAAATAAATAGTAGAGCTTTTCAGAAAATAGAAAGATATTCCTTGCACCTAGATAGGAAGAACCAACATTGTGAAGATGGCCATATTCCCAAATTAATGTGCAGATTTTAAGCAATCCCTATCAAACTACCAATGACATATATCACAGACCCAGAGAAATCATTCCTAAAATTTATTTGGAAGCAGAAAAGACCTAGAATAGCAAAGGCAATCCTGGGCAATGAAGACAAGGCAGGAGGCATCACAATCACTGACTTGAAATTATACTACAAGCCTACTGTGATAAAATCAGCGTGGTACTTGCAATGAAATAGACCTGAGAATCTTCAGCATACATTAGAAGACACGGAAGCCTCCAAAAATACACTCAGCCAACTTATCTTTGACAAAGGGGCCAAACATGCTCGCTAGAAGAAAGATAGCTTCTTTTACAAATGGTGCTGGAAACACTGGCTCTCTACATGCTGAAAACTAAAACTTGAACCAGATCTATCACCATGCACTAAGCTAAAGTCAAAATGCATTAAAGATCTAAACATTAAAACAGAAACAGTAAATCTCCTAGAAGAGAAAGCAGGAGTAATTCTTGAAGACATAGACGTAGGCAAAGAGCTCATGAAGAAAACTGAAATTGCACTGGTAATACTTGAAAGAATTAACGACTGGGCCCTCCTCTTCTTGAGATTTTGCACATCAAAAGAAATTATCAACAAAGTGAAAAGACAACCCACAAATTTTGAAAAAAACTTTGACAAGTATTGAGGCAAGGTCTGCTTTCTAGAATTTGTAAAGAACTAAAACTCATTAGGGCCCCTAAATTTAAAGACTCAATCCAGAAATGGGCATCAGAGATGAACACACACTTCTCAGAGGATGAAATTGAAGAAGTGAATAAATATAAGAAAAAAATGCTCAACATCACTAGCCATCCGTGAAATGCAAATTAGAACAACACTGAGATACTATCTTATTCCAGAAAGAATGGCTATCATAAGAAATCAACCAACCACAAATGTTGGAGAGGCTGTGGGAAAAAAACGAACTCTTCTCCACTGCTGGTGGGAATGTGGACTGGTGCATCCATTATGGAAATCAGTGTGGAGACTCCTTCAAAAACTAGAATTGGAAATCCCATTGAAACCACATTTCCCTCTAGTGGGAATTTTCCCAGAGGAACGGAAAAAGCCATACCATAGGGTTATATGTGTACCTATGTTTATAGAGGCACAATTTGTGATAGCCAAAACTTGGAAACAACCACTATGCCCGTCGCCTGAGGAATGGATGAAAAAAATACGGTATTTTTAAACAAGGAAGCATTACTCAGCTATAAAGAATGATAAACTTGAAGCCTTCATATTTAAGTGGATGCTACTTGACGATATACTCATTTGTGAAATAAATCAGACATATGTTTAAATATCATATTCTTTCCCTAGCATAAGAACTCAAAAGAATTACAAATTCTAGGTAATTTTAGGTATAGCACACATAAAAGGAAAGCAAGAACTTGAAGACTAGACAATGAAGAGAGAGCAAGGAGAAGAGCTAGAAAACTCAACAGAGGCAAAGCCATACAGTTGTATGTACAAGATGGGTAAGGCAATGATTCTGAGAATTTACAGAGGATTTTCAAATCTATTAACTAATTGGAAGGATTCTCACCCTGATTAACTATATATGTTGATACCTGTGAACTAAGCAACTGCACTGAAGATAGCAATGTGTAATAGTAGATTCATGCTTGGAGTGCCTGTCATTCTGGTGTTCTGAATATGTGCTGTTTGTCATGATATAACAGTTGCTGCAGTGCTGTCTCTCTGGTAGATTTATTTTTAAAAGGAGCAGGGTGGTGAATGAAGGCAGGAGACAGGAAAAGGAGTGTTGCAGGACTGTCCTGCTACAATGCTGTATATGGTTAGATTTCTAAACTAATGTGTAAACATATGTAATTGTTTATTCCTATTTTTAAAATATATTTTAACTTTTTTAATTTTTTATGTTATATTTTGTAGGAACTTAAATTTTAACATATCAATGCTTGATGAAAAATACCTGTTCCATGTTAAGCATAAAATGTTTGATATTCAGACAGAAGTGAGGTTAAACTCAACATCCTAGGAGCACAGTAATATAACAATAAGCTCCTTCTCTGGAGGGTTGATGACCTAAGTTTGCCAACCAAAAATGAGGGAAAAAGGAGGTATGCAAGGACAGCCAACATTTTTGCCATAACCTTTCATGTCAATTAAGACTCAGGACACATGAGAACCTGTACTGTAACATCATGTAACTCAGTAGTGTCCCAAATTTTCTAATCAAGGAGATTACAGGACCAAAAAAGAAAGTGATCAATGATGTAGAGTGTGCCTAAGGAGAGTCACATGGAGAGAAAATATTCTCTCAGGCTTTCATAGAGAGCAAATTGGTCAAGCGATGGCTATGACTCATCTACATGGCTAACACAGACAAAGGATCTACAACTGCGAAACACAGTCTCAGGATAACTCCTAAGGGGACTTGACTGACCTTAATTAGATACAAAAGCTACATTTCTTGTTACATAGGTCTTGCTTTGTCTTGTTCTTAACTATCCATCAGAAAAGTATAAAAACAACGTATAAGAAGTAAAGCCATATTATTATGCTTAGCTGTAAAAGACTCAAGTCAACAACTTCTGACATTTCCAGACATACAGAAAACCCAATACTATTATGGACTACTGGACTATTTTGGATTATTTTGCTGAATTTACACACCTGAAATATTTGATTGACCAAACTGAACAAAAAAGGGAATACAATTGAATGAAAATTTTATATTTGTAGATTCAAAATAGTTAAGATAGATATACAGCTACATTCTCTTAATTCAATGAATAGAGGGATCTGTTCTAATAGTGTTTGTACATAGAATATCATGTCTGCCTCTTGTACAACAAATAACCACTAAGAAAACTATATTAATTATTGAAATTGTCTTACTAATTTGATTTGAAACTGTCTCATTGCTATTAGTTTTTCAATAAAATTATGGAAAATATGAATGATAAATTCAAAGCCTTTGTATTTAAGTGGATGCCAATTGAAGATATACTTATAAGTGAAATAAAACAGACCCACATGTATAAATATCATATAGTCTCCCTCATATAAGAACTCAAAAAGAAGAAATAAAGATAAGAAGATATATCTATAGCACAATTAAAAGGAAAGTGAGAACTTGAGGATTGTACAATGAAGTGAGGGCATGGAGAACAGCTAGGACACATGACAGGGGCAAAGCCATACATTTATATACACAAGATGGGTAAAGCAATAGTCCTGAGAATCTTCAGCAGTTTTTGAAACTAGCAGTTAATTGGGACAATTTTCACCCTGACTAACTACATATGTTGATACCTGTGAACTAAGCAACTGCACTGAAGATAACAATGTGTAATACTAGGATCATACTTGAAATGCCTGTCATTGTAGCCTTTCAAATAAGTACTGCTTGTCATGTCATATCAATTACTGCTATCCTGTCTCTCAAGTAAATATTTGTTTCAAAAACTCAGTGATAAGTGAAAGAAAGAGACAAGAAAAAAAAAGTCATAGAACTGTCCAACTACAATACTGTATATGGTTATATTTCTAAATTTCTGTTAAAATATATAATTTTATGTTACCATTTGTACTTTTTTATTTTTTTCTTCCCATTCCATAGGGATTTGAACTTTAATATATCAATAATTGATGGAAAATACATTTTTTGTGTTATTTGTAAGGTGTTAGATATTCACAGATAGTGAAGTTAAGCTCAACTGACTACATTATATGGTAATAATGCCATTAATGTTCTCATTTGGAGAGTTTTCAACTTAAATTTTCAGACCAGACATTAGAGAAAAATAAGGGTTGCAAGGACAGCCAATATTTTGGCCTTAGCCTTTCAAGGTCAGTGAGGACTTAGTACATAATACAAATTGTACTGTAACATCCTGTAACTCAGGGATGTCCTAAATTTTCTGATCAAGAAGATTATGGGGCCACAGAGAAAAGTTACTCATGATGGAGAGTGTGCCTAATGAGAATCACTTGGAGAGAAAGCACTGGCTCAGTCTTTCACAGAGAGCAAATTAGTTAAGCAATGGCCGTGACTAATCCACATGGCTGACACTGACAAATTATCTACAGACTGCGGTACAGGGTTTCAGGGCAAATCCTGAGGTGATTTGACTGCCCTTGTCAGATACAAAAGTTACATTTCTTGTTTTTTAAGTCTTGCTTTATCTTGTTCTTAACCTTCCAACAGAAAGTATAAAAATGAAGTATGAAAAGTAAAGCTATGTTAACATGCTAAGTAGTAAAAGGCTCAAATCAATATCTGACATTGACAATCCTAGTCATACCCACTAATGTTGTGGAAATTGGACTATATTGGATTATTTTGCTGAAGTGATTCACCTAAATATTTAAATAGTAATGGAATTCCCATCTCTGACAAAACTAAACACCAAAAGGGGATACAAATAAAGGACCATTTGTATCTGTATATACAAACTAGTTAGGATAGATATACAGGTACTTTCTCTTAATTCAGTGAGAAGAAAGATTTGTACTATCAGTGTTTGGACAGGATATCATGTCTATACCTTGTACTATGGATAACTACTATGAAGACAACAATATGCAATGTATTTATTATATAATTTATTCATTCTATTATGATCCAACATCTACCACCTTTTAAGAAACATGATAGATTCTTGATTAAAGTTTGTTGAACAAATAAATTTTTCTATACACAAATTATCAAATAACTTATGTACATAAATTTAAAGCTGGTCAATATTTGGGGAAAGGCCTGAGTGGGCAGTTAGAGGCAAAATTCACTAGCAATCACTCTGAAAGTAATACATTTTCACAGTAGTGATTTCTTTGCTTTGCTAAAATGACCACATGCAAACTTTAGACTAATGCTTGGGAATACTGATAGATCCTTTGAATTTTGTCCTGCCTTTATCATTTCAAGAATGACAAGAGGTCTTGGTACTAAGTCTGGGTTTAGAGAGATGAAGCAAGATAGAGGCAAAGGATTTGCATCCATAAGAAATGACCATTAAAAATCTGTTCTTTTAAAATATATAATAAAGGTGAATTGTGGGATTTTACTAGTTCTAAGTGGTAAACTGAAATATTGAAGGTAATAGTTTCAAGTCAAGGCAAGAGAAACAATGAATTCAAACAAGGCAGATGGACAGAGAAAATGAATATTGCACTTGAAGTACTCCAAAGTCCAGTTGGTGTGTGGTGTTGAAGGACCAGTTGAGAACATAATTTTCTAGACTCAAGCATGAACACTGTAATTTCGAACATCAAAATCTCTACCAAACCTTTTGGGTCCAAGAAGAGAAAGATTCCACATAACATTTAAAGATTTTAATTCATTCCAGTGAAACTAGACCAAAGCTAACCAATATGTGTCACAAATGCTACCTGAAACATACATAAGACAGATAAGACTGGATCTGTGCAGTGGGCTTTCCTCACTTCTGATTTCGATCATCAACACTGCCCTATGACTTGTTGAGCCTCTCAGTAATGACCCTATCACTAGAGCATCCACTTTTGCAGCAACCTTGGCAACACACTGAGGATCATGTTGAAAAACTTTCAGAAAGTTTTAATGTGCTTTAAAAATTATCTCATCATAATATTTTCATGACCTCAGCCATGACAGTTATAATGGAAGACACACACTGTGCTTTTCCCTGATGCAATAGATTTAAAATCTCAATAAGTCCCTATGGCTAGCCCCCCCCCCACAGATCTCCAGTAGGATGCAAATATAAGAAATCATGATGGAATAATAATGACAACAGCTATTTATTTAGTACTTACTGTGCATCAAGTGTCACTCTAATTTTTATATGAATTAACTCCTAACAATATCTTCTGAAATAAGTATTAACAATATCATTTTCCAAGTTAGGAAACTGAGGTAAGGATTTGTCACAATCTTTGCCCAAAGCTATTCAAACAGTGAGAAACAGGTTACACAGACAAACACCATAACTCCAGATTTATGCACATAATTGCATGCTGTAGCTAATTGGGGCTCTCCCGATGAATTAAAAACATAAAAAAGTAATTTAAAAATTGCTGATTCTCCAACTAAGCTAATGTGAGAATAAGTTCCTCATCTTTAGACCTCAAGATTTAAATCCACTGGGAAGTCTACTATTCTAACCTCACCTAAAGTAGCTCAGTCTAGCTCATGCAAGTGTCCTCTTCTCATACTACCAGCTGATCATTATCATTGTAGTGATCCATACAAGAAAACACATTTGCCATCTGTGTCTCCTATCACAGAATATAAGTTCTCTGAAGACAAGAACCTCATTTACTTGGTTTGACTTTGTAGCCATCAAGCTTAGGATGGAGGCAAACACATAGTTTGTTGAGACAGAGATGAACAGATGAATGGATGATATAGGAGTCCAACAGTGGATTTGATTTAATGAAATATTAATTTCATTTCATTAAATTTCATTATATTCTATAAGTATTTTGTTAGTTTATTGCAAATTAAAGAATACATATCCTTTCCCTAACTTTATTTTCCTCAGAATCAGTGTTCCTTAAGATATCAGAAAGTGTAATGGATATTGGAGAACTGCTGACTTCCTGAAACCATGAAATCTAATGTGGCCCTTCCTTGCAATGATTCTCTAAGACATTCATTATGTAAATAGGACACAATAAGATTATCATCCTACAAAGTGTTTTCCAATCTCACTTGACATAAAAACCTTTACATTCCCTCAGATCACCCTATGATATATTAAATTTCCACAAAAAATATTTTGGAAGACGAAGTCTTAAAATTATTAATTATTTTACTGTTGTCCTGAAATTACATAAATGAGTCCCTATAATTGCATTACTTGAAGCTGAACCAGTAAAGCCAAGTTAAATCCCCAATCATTTTGAATCTTATGGTGGGGTTAGAAAAATGTGAAAAGCATCTCTTTAGCCTAGAGACATTTTAATTTGTACCTTATGTACAATTCCATTATCATGGAGAAATACACTGCAATCTTCTGATAACTAAATGCTTTATTGTGATAAGAAGTGCCTGCAGAAGTAGCTCCCATTTTATTGTAATTTATATAGAATAATAAATTAGTATTGGATGCTATAATAGAGTATTCAATAAAGTTTTAAATAATAAAAAATTACAGATTATTAGGAAGATGAGTAGTATACATATCTCCATACTTAACTGTTTCAAATGGGAAGCTAGACTGAGTGTTGAGGTCAGTGGAGACCTACTAAATTTTCCAAATATTTCCTATCAATTATGTGCAAGCTCCTTTACTGGACAAAATAGCTCATTTACGGTAAACTTCTGTTTAGCCCAACAATCCTGAGACTTGTCACACAACTAACTTCAACTCGATATGACAATTTCCTGGGAGTTATAATCTCAATGGCTACATCTGTTTTAATAGCAGCAGCTCATCACTACCACCCCAGTATCTCCACTGTGCTTGCTTTAACTTGATTCTGCACAATGCACATTAGCTGCAATGGAATAACAGGAAAAAAATGTAATCACCTATTTAAATTGTATAGGATATATATATATATATATATATATTACTGAGACAATTAAAATATGAAGCCAAGAATGTTTGAGTGTTTGATGACTTGACAATGAATGTTATAGAGGGAGATTTTTTTTTCTCTTTACCCAAGTATTGTGCCATTTTGTGGTGAAAACTTACAGACAGATGCTTGCAGAATCTTTGGGAATCTGGATTCTGAACATTTTGACTTAGACCTAAAAGTCAATAAAATGAATAAGTGCAGAAAGAAATCAGCATGCAGTTCTTGGCTGAAAGCTGGTCAAGTCTAGTCTACAATTTTATATTGTGTTTTCACAGATGATGTGTTCTAATGTTCTGAAAAGTTAACCATTTATTCACATTTTATATAATATATAATTGTCTCAGTAGTTGTCTTAATATATCATCTCTCCTATGTCTTATAAATTTAAAATGCTCATTTATTTTAAAGGTATAATTAGTTTGACACAGGTACACATTTGTTAGCCATCATCTGCTGAAGACATAGATTTCCTTAACCGATATTCAAGAGACTTCCCAAAAGCTTTCTTCTCCAGACCTGATGTACCCTGCCAGGGCAGTGGGTCTAGCCTAAACTCATGACACAGGCACCAATCTATACTTGAGTGTGTGCTCAAGAAGCTCAGATGTTAAAATGTCTTCCAACTCAAAAAGATTAAGAACCACATAAACAGACTGAGTTTCCCTCACTTCCTCATTGTACCAACTTAAAATGTAACTTAAGAATTTAATAATAAAGGCAACATATGTCCTGATCATAATTACCACCTGATAGAGAAATCTACCCATTGGCAATGAAAATTTGTTGGGCAGAACAGAAGTGTCTATCATGCCAGAAAATATCCTGCTGATGGCTCCTTTTCTGTTAATTTTTCCATTTCCCTGCTACAAGCAACTAAAACTTCTGATTTTAATAAATGAAATCTATTGTGGTTTGTTTTCGTTTTTGTCTTAATAGAATAATACCATAATTGTTTACATATAAAAATATAAATAACCTTATCCCACCTTTGTACCTAAAATTATAATGTGGAACGGGAATATAGAACACTTGACAGTTTTTTATTTCCTTCAGAATTATTTCCTGGGAATCAGGTCCATTTGATGAACAAGTCTTATTCGGAGAATATTGTCTACTCAGTTTACTATATCATCCAGAGTTATTTATAGATTGTCAGCCATTTAACCTTTCTGTCCAATATTTGATTAAAATTTCCACTTTTAGCCAGAAGAAATATTTATAACATTCACATATAGTAGTCTAAATATGTAGTACTTCTGTGTACTTTTATTTCAATTTTAATAGGGTTCTCAGTCTGACTTGCTTCCAAATGCCCTCAACAGTCATAACATCCCCATCTATACACATGTAATAATTCCTTTTTTGAACTTTAAAACTTTTTCTCTTTGACTCATCTTGTTAGCATATTTTTACCACTTGTATTTTTTTATCTTTTTTGGACTTTTTCACAGTTATACCAAGGGAACTTACTGGTTTTCTTAAAATAGATGATTCTGAAGCCTACTTCCCACCATCAATTCTGATACACACCTCAGCAATTTGCCTGGGCCTGCAAATAAGGAGCAAGTTGTACATGAGAAGTAAGCGGAAAAAAGGAGAAAAAAAATATGCTTATTGCAGTGTGGTTAGAGTCTCCCAGCTCTGTTTTAGAACTGGGGTGGGGGGTATTCACAAACAGCAAAGTAAACACGACTGTCAACAGTACCATCCAAATTGCTCCCATATGGCTAATGTGTGTCAACAAAGCAATCCCTGTTTAAGCAAAGCAACATAAAATTACAGAAAGATGCTGCCAAAATCTGGCTGAACACAATCCACCCCCACACTTCAGGAAATAGAAAGATTCTTTGAACACATGAAAGATAAAGAATGGCAGCTCTGGCCCAGTGCTGTTCTTGGGAGCAAAGACTATCCAGGAGACCAAAGCTTGACTGGCTGGGGGGTCAGTCTACCAAATCAAAGGTGTGGCTCAATCAGGAGACACACAAGAACTGTGTGAGAAAGGTAAATAACAATAGTCATTAAGGTGGTGATTGCCACAGGCAACCAAGTATCTTTCCTGCTCTAGACACTATACAGGCAGCTGTACAATAAGTTTTTAAAAATTAATAGATGGGTAAACTAAGACTTAGAAAAATTATCTTTCTTGTTCATTATAGCTTGGTCAGTAGCTGCCTAAGTTGATTTCCACTTTCTTCATCTTTCTTTTAAGTCAGTTGCCATGTGTCAACGTTTGTCATGTACTACGCACAGCACTGGGGCCTTCAAAGACATTAAGCCACCAATTGCTCACAGAAGTCGATATCATCTTCAGTTCACACAGGAGGAAATGTAAATATCAAGAGGTGAAATAATGATTGCCACACTGCTAGAGATGGCAGAACAAGGAAAGAAGCCCGGGAATAGCTGACTGCAAAGCCAGATGCTTTCAGAAACTATTGTTTTCCACACCTATAGTTCTAGTTACCTGATAATTTCTTGCCAAGCGAGAAGTGAGCATGTTCTTAAAAGGCAGAATGAATAACTATCTTCTCCTGCATTGTGCTATAAATTTACAGATAAATTTTATGTAGAACTTTGTGACTATGTTATTTAGGTTCCACAAAATTATCAAGCATCTGTTTCTATGTATAAAAGTGAAACAATTCTATGCATGTAGGAACATATTTGTTTCTAATGAACTTGTTTTAGGCAACAGCAATGATGAGCACATCTAGGAAAATAAAGTGTGTTTTCTTCAAAATATAGGATTTTGAACTCAAAGTCTTTATGACTTGCAGTGGAAAAAAAGTCATTCTAATTAATGAACACATAATTACTTTCAAATATTCAAGTATCAGTTATTTAGGTAACACCAAATTTTCATGTACCTCTTAGTATTGGCTACTTTATGAATGTTTAACTGGATTCAGAAAATATGCAAAGTTTATATATAGAATTTTAGAGATGTTAAACTACTAGGTCCTTTGATGACATCATTTTTATCAAAACAAACTATCAGATATATCCTGAAGTGGACTATGGAAAGAAAATTAACTGACCATGCTGACAACTTGCACTTGTTCTCCATTTGTCTGCATATGTTCAGAATCACAGTTCTGACAAGGTTTCATGTTCCCATGTGATTTTTAGCAGGCCACCTTAGCTTCAGTTACCAGAAACAGATGACAAAGGGCTAAATATATTTCTAAATAATGCTAAACCAGCAACAGCCCTGCTGAAAACCTGCTGACTCATCCAGATTGGTAAATCCTGCTGAGAAATGTTAAAATAGACTAACTTTTACATCAACTGTCTTTTAATGCTGTTTTATCAGAAACAAAACTTTTGCCCCAAATCAGAGGACAAAATAACAAATGTTAGAAATTAATGGAGAAGCTGATGGACAGTGTTCACATCAGTCAAGCTAAGCCCCTTCCTTGCTCCAAACACTTACAGGATGGAATGAGAAACCACCTATGTTTTGAACAATAATTTTTCAGAATAAAGTCTTAATTATTTTAACATTTATTTGCTTTCTTTTTTTTGTATTTAGGATAGGGTCTATAGTGTCTCACTACATAGGTTGGACTCAGTGATCCTCCTGTTTTCAGCCTCCCAAGCACTGGAATTACAGGTGTGTGCTACCATGCCAAGTCTTAACATTAATTTTCAATGAGTTCGTCTTTCCTTTTTACATGAGAACCTAAAAAGGAAAAAAGGCATAGAATCAAGTGGATATTTTCTGAAACTTTTGACCCTGTTGCAGAAAGTGTTCCTCTCCAGAACCAACTTGTTCCTTTGCTCCACACGACAGCTGCCCACAGAAGACCAAGCAGAGCCAGCTCATATCTTTTCTCAGGTGGTACATAGGGGTGGCAAAGTAGAGCTGAGTACACAAACACAACAAAACCTACCAGAAGGCACCACATCAGAACTGTGCTGTGCTCACTGACTAGTGCAGCCATTTGCTATGGCAAAAACAAGCAACACAAAGTGACAGCTTCACTGAGAACTGCAGAAAGGAAAAGAGAAAAAGTTACCTGTCCCTCTTAGTAATTCCTCTCGCTGACAAGCTGAATTCCGTTCTATAGCTGCCACTTTGTAGAATAAGATCTCTACTTTCTGCTACTAATAATGACACCTGCAAGAAACAAACAAAAAATCTTCCACCATATCAAGCCACAAATCTGAAACTGTCATAAAAGGTGCTGAGCATATAATATTTATTCTGGGTATTTCCAACAGTAATCGTCTATAAAAATAGGCAAAACTTAAAAGAAAAAACTATTTGCATAAAATTTTTAAACATCACCACAGACTTGATTTTTAAAATAAGCTTTGAATCTCATCTCAGACAATTTTTGACCCTTCTGAGATATACGTGTTATTTACTCTTGTTCTCTGGCACATATTTCTCTCTGACATCATCCAAGGGACAATAGGTAGTCTAATATTTTCAAATTTTATGAATCATTTTTCTGTATTGAATTGCTTGATTGCTAGGCTTTAGTTGTCCCACGCAGCATTGACAAATATTTCTTTTCTTTTTTTTAACTATTTAGCAAAGAAAGTGTTCACTTTGCATGAAATAAGAATGTGTGGATTGAATAGGTCCTTGGTTTTGCTCTACAGAATGCTAAATTTTCCATGCATGAGAAATGTTTTCCTATAAAATCTAAACTGAGAAGGTTTTAACTTTTCCCTTGGTGTATTGAAGCTTGAGTTTTTCAAGTATAGGGGATAATTTTAGACTCACGGGAATGTTCCAAAAATAAAATGGAGTACTATATACACTGTACACAGCTTGTTCTAATGATGACACTTACATAACTACACTATATCCATCCTAACCAGAAAATTAAAGTTCAGCAAATAATTTTCAATGAATGAATAGCTGTGAAGCACCAAAACATCTATAAAGTTTATGGTCCTGTCCTCTTATCAATTGATGCAGATGGTGACATATTCAGAATGACCTTTACCTATCTTACTTGCTCTGTTTTCCTTCATATTTTTTCATCTTCAAAATCCTGTGTGTACAATAAAAATATTTTGAGAAGCTTGGATTGGTAGATTTGTAAAAGATTTTTCCACCAAAGTCTAGAAGACTCTTGAAAAATTGCCTTGTCAAACCCTATAAGAATATCCTATAAATGCCTAGTAAATCACCAGCTGAAAAGAAATGTTTCTTCATTTCTAAAATAGCTCGATAAGGCACACAGAGAACATATAACATTATTCTTAATGAGAAGCTTGTTTTGTCTCTAACATTTAAATGTTTATTCAGTGCCCTGGGAAATGGTTCTAGAACGCCAAGGTGTTGACAAATTGCTAAGGACTGTACTAAACATGCTCATTAGCTTAAACTTAGATAAAGTAACTCACAAAGCAGCCCCCACGCTTCACAGTTTGTCAGCAGGAGATCTGTGTACTATAACTATAACTTTTCCCAGCCCACAGCAAAAGCAGCTGGGAAGAAACAAATGTGTGATGGCATTTGATCTGTGACTAAATTAAGCCTGATGACACAGCTGGGGCTTTAACAAGACATTCGGCATTTGAAGGAGCTGAGACTTCTTGTCGGTGAACCTCTACAACTAAATAATCAAGATTGAGCTGCTATAGCCTTCCACTGTCTTGTTAGTTATTTCCTTCTCCATTTTGCACGACCTCTAGTGGGGCTTTTTGTTTATTAAATGATGTTCACTAATTCAACTATCATTTAGAGACAAGTTGCCAAAGAAATTTATATACACTAGCTTACATCCATTACTATATACCTTAATATATGAAAAAGTGGAAATTCAAAGATCTTAAGAAGGATTAGGGAGATGGCTCAGTGGAATAAGTCAAAAAGACAAAAAAAAAACCTTAAGAAACTTGACTTCATAAATACTTCTGGCAAGTATCACACTATTTAAATTCAGATCCACATGATTGAAGATGTCCACCCTTTTATTTATTTTTTTTTTTTGTCTTTTTTTTTGAGACAGGGTCTCACTATACAGTTCAGGCTGGCCTTAAGCTCACTTTGTAGCTCAGGCTGGTCTCGAACTCACAACAATCCTCCTGCCTCAGCCTCCCGAGTGCTGGGTGTCCACCCTTTTATAATTGGGTTTTATTATGCTTCATTTCGAGAAACATGAAGCATTATGAATTTCTGTTCAATTTGAAGAAATTAAATACATTTAATAAGTCAGTGTATATTGGATAAGAGTGCATCATGACTGAAACTAAGTCAAATTAATGTATCCTTGATGTCACCAATTTGTCAATCTGCAATAATGAGATGGTAGAGGAGAAATACAGAGATATTTGGCTTTCCTTCAATGAAAGATAGGGAGTTTGGAATGAGAAAGTAGGCCATGAACTGGAAAGCCAGCCTGACTGAATATTGTAATAATCAAATAACAGATTATGCAGTAGGAAAGTGTGTCATGTGTCCAAGAAAAGGCATCTTTCCATGTGTAGTGTATGTGACACAGATCATGGTCATGTTACATATATTTGTGATCCTAAAGGCACAGAGAGTATTTGGGGCAGGTTTCGCAAGGAAAAGGAACAAGTTGCTTATTTTTTGAAATTATTTTAACCATAATTATCTATTCTGATGCTGAGCTATAAATGGCTCTAGTCAACAACTTCTGCGGATGACCCACTACTATTGTGGACTGCTGGACTGTGTTGGAGTGTTTCGCTGAACTCAAGCACCTATAATAATTGAAGGCTAATAGAATACCCATCTCTGACAGGAGTAAACAAAAAAGGGGATACAAAGGAAGGACTATTCTGTATTTGTATATACAGAAGAGTTAGGATAAATATGCAGCTACATTTGTGTAATTCTATGAGAAGAAAGATTTGCACTAATAGTGTTTGGACAGGATATCCTGTCTGCTTCTTGTACTATGGATAAGCACTAGGAAGATAACAATGTAAAAAGTATTAATTATTGAAACTGTCCTATAAATCAGCTTTAAAAAAGAGGTAAGTATATAGCTACATTCTCCTAATTCAATGAATCTACTCTAATAGTGCTTGTAAATAGAATATCATGTCTGCACCTTGTACAACAAATAACCACTAAGAAAACAATATGCAATGTATTAATTATTAAATCTGTGCTACTAATTTGATTTGAAACTGTCTCATAGCTATTTGTTGTTCAATAAAATTATGAAAAAAATAATTTTCTAAACAGATCATAAAATTCATTCTTACTGTATTAAACAAGGCATAAAATGATTTAATTTATGTGCCATTTTTGGTATTTGTTAAATATGATAGTTCACTGAGAATAAAAGTATGTACTAATATTGGATAGAAAAGATACCATGCCTGCATCTTGTCCTCTGAATAACTATTACGATGACAACATGCACTGTATTATTATAAACATCTTACTAACCAGTCTTTTTTGTTTGTTTATTTTTGTTTTTGTTTTTGTGGAAGCTAGCATTGAACTCAGGCTGTTGTGCTTGCCAGGGAAGCACTTATTCTACTAAGCCATCTCCCTAGCCCCCACTAACCTGTATTGAAACTGTTTCATCACAATTCTATCTTTTTTCTCATTTAAATGAATAAAAATATTTTTGCAGTTTAATGCTTTTTATACTTTTTATTTTTAAAATAATTTTATTGAGAAACAAATAACAATGTGACAGTTCCAAAACTGTCATACATTGCATACTGTTACCTTCTTAGTAGTTATTCATTGTACAAGATACAGGCATGTATCTTGAGTAATAGGATAGTTTCAATAATTAATATATTGCATACTGTTACCTTCTTAATAGTTATTCATTATACAAGATACAGGCATGCTAGTCTCTTTAAATACTGTGAGTATAAATCTTTCTACTGATGGAATTAAGAGAAAGTATCTGCATATCTATCCTATTTTGTATATACGGATGCAAAATGGTCTTTCATTTGTATCGCCATTTTTGTTTAGTTTTACCAGAGATGGGTATTCCATTGTCACTTAAGTATTGTAGGTGCATGAATTCACAAAAACATTAAAATATAGTCCAATAGTCCATAATATACAGGGTTATCTACAGGACAGGGAATACCAGAAGCTGCTGACTTCAGCCTTTTACAGCTCAGCATATTAATACAGCTTTAATTTCTACACTTCATGTTTATACTGGATGGTTAAGACCAAAATAAAGGAAGAGCTATATAACAAGAAATATAACTTTTGTATCTGACAAGGTCAGTTAAGTCCCCTCAGGATTTATCCTGAAACCCTGTACTGCAGCTTATGGATTGTTTGTTAGTGTCAGCCATGTGGATGAGTCATACCCATTGCTTGACCAATTTGCTCTCTGTGAGAGCCTGAAGGAATGTTTTCTCTCCATGTGACTCTCCTCATCATCAGTCACTTTCCTCTGATATCCCATGATCTCCTTGGTCAGAAAATCTGGGACACAACTGAGTTACATGATGTTACAGAACAGGTTCTCTTATTTCCTGAACTTGATAGGCTAGGACCAGTCTATCCAAGCAGGCTAGGGTGAAAATGTTGTCTGTCCTTGCAGCCCTTCATTTTCTGTAATTTTTGGTCTGTGAACTTAAGTTGTTAACACTCTAGAACAGAAGCTCATTATTTTTACCCAACAACCTAGGCTTTTGAGCTTAACCTCACTATCTGCCTAACTGTCAAATAGCTTAGACATAGCATGGAACAGGTATTTTCCATCACGTATTGATATGTTAAAGCTTTAGTCCCTACAGAATATGAAGAATAAAAAATAAAAACTATGTCAAAAAATAGGACCAAACAATTACAAATTTTACACAGAAATTTACAAATTTAACTATATATAGCATTGTAGTAGGAGAGTCCTATGGCATTTTTTTCTTGTCTCTTTTCATTTGTCATTCTTTTTTCTTTTTTTAACCATTTACTTGAGAGACAGTGTGGCAGTAATTGGTATGACATGACAAGCAGTACATGTTCAGAAGGCCAGAAAGACAGAAATTGCAAGGAAGATCTTGTATCATACACTGCTATCTTCAGTACACTTTCTCAGTTCACATTTATCACTATATATACTTAGTGAGGATGAGAATCCTACCACTTAACTGCTAGTTTCAAAAACCTGCTGAAGATTTTCAGGATCATTGCCTTAACCACTTTGTGCTTATAAATGTATCACGTTGCCCCTCTCATGTTTCCTAGCTTTTCTCCTTGCCCTCTCATCATTGTCTAACCCTTAAGTTCTTGCTTCCCTTTTAACTGTGTGATACCTTTCTATTTTTATTTCTTCTTTGCAGTTCTTACACGAAAGAGACTATAAGAGACTTACACATGTGTATCTGGTTTATTTAACTTATCAATATCTCTTCAAGTGGCAACCACTTAAATATAAAGGCTTTCAATTTATTGTTCTTTATAGCTGAGTAATATTCCATTTTATAAAAATACCACAACTTTTTCATCCATTCCTCAGGTGTTTGGCAACTTGTTGTTTCCAAGAGCTGGCTATTACAAATCATGCTGTTATAAACATAGATACATATATATCACTATGATATGACCCTTTCAGTTTCTCTGGGAAAATTCCCACTAGAGGGATAGCCGGCTTGCACGGGACTTCCAGTCCTAGTTTTAAAGAGTCTGCACAGTGATTTCCATAATGGGTGCAACAGTCTACATTCCGACCAGCAGTAAAGAAGGGTTCCTTTTTCCCCACAGCTTCTACAACATTTGTTTTTGGTTGATTTTCTTACCTGTTGTTTTAATTTGCATTTCATGGGTGGCTAGTGATGTGGAGCATTTTTTCATGTATATATTAGCTTCTAGAATATCTTCCTCTGAAAAATGTGTGTTCATCTCAGATGTCCATTTCTGGATTGAGTCTTTAAATTTGGGGGCCATATTTGTTTTTATTTCTTCATAAATTCTAGAGAGCACACCTTTGTCTGAACACATCTTTGTCAAGATTTTTTCTAAATTTGTCGGTTGTCCTTTCATTTTGTTGGTAATTTCTTTTGGTGTGCAAAAACTTCTCAATAGGAGAAGGTCTCAGTTCTTAATTCTTTCAAGTATTACCCATGCAATTGACTTTTGTTCATGAACTCTTTGTCTACCCCTATGTCAAGAGTTCCTTCTACTTTCTCTTCCAGAGGATTTCGTGTTTCTGTTTTAATGTTTAGATCTTTAATTCATTTTTTTCTTTTCTTTTCTCCTTTATTTTTTTTCATTTATTTTTATTTTATTAAAATACAAATGTCAATCAGACAGTTTCAAGACACTTAACCATACACATTCGATGAATTAATACATTGCAAACTGTTTTCATAACGTTTTGGTATTGTACAAGGTGCATACATGATATTATATTTACAGATATTATTTTAGCAGATATCTCTTATCAGTGAATTAAGAGTGTAGTTGCTTTCAAAGTAAAATACAACGTACAACAAGTAAAATCAATTGAGTCAGATAAGGCAAAGTGAATGGCATATGCTGCAGGATACTAATCAGCTTTTCTTCTCGATGGTTAACAACCTAAGATCACAAGTCAGAGTT
>PVKA01024698.1:0-33900 GCA_004027165.1 Ctenomys sociabilis | reverse complement strand
CCCTCCCTGGAACTACTCACTGGATCCTCCCTCCCTGGAACTACTCACTGGATCCTCCCTCCCTGGAACTTTTTTATATAGAAGAGACGAATGTATAGTTTGTTGGGTTTTAAGACATCATCAGCCCTAAAAAGTAAATCACAAAAGACGAGCATGCAGCATGGGATACAAAGAAGAGGTACCAGAAGGAGAGGAAGAAAAGCTATTTTCTTCTTCTTTAGCTGGGAAATCATACTAAGCTCACAACTGCAGGATTATTATTTTCATGACCCTTTATCTGACAGTCCTCTCTTCCTGTGTCTACTCAGCTGCTGTCAGTCATAAGGGCAGCGCGCAGTCCTGGGGGACACAGTCCAACCCACTTGCCCAGAAGACTCTGGAGGGTGACGCTTTGGAGAGAATGGGTTGTAACACTTTGGAGAGAGCGTTTGCTGGAGAGAATGCTGTAACTTTAGCTGAGGTAGTAATAAAAGACCGTGAAGATAGAGAGTCAAGTAAGCTTGGAAATAGTTCTGTAAACAGGCTTATGCTTAGTTCTATTACAATGATAGTTCTTCCTGCTGCTTATGTCTGGGGTTAGCTCACAATCAAGGGCTATTCTATGTTCCGTAAGTGGACAAATATGGTGAAAGAACTCAGCCAGGCCAGCTAGAAACATTCAGGTAATAAATCAACAGTAATTACAGAGAACATGAATACCCTAAGACGGAGCCTCTGTTTGTCTAACTACGCTACACCTAGGCTAGGACCTTAAGAGATATATGAAAGGCACTTGACAGCAAGTACTTATATGTAAATGTTGAATGAGAGTGAAAGGGGACACCCGCAGCCGTCACCTTGGAGAATCAAGACTGGCCAAACTGATGATTCCAGAGACAAGAAAAATGGTCAATAAAACCCTGTGGAAGACAAGTATGAGAACAGATGGGAAGGAAGTCTATTAACTGCAGCAGGAAGATGCTGTAGAACAAAAGAAATTTGGGAGCAACCCTTCTCTGGTCTTTAAACATTAATGAAAAAAACTAATTTGTTCAATGTTTTCCACATTTTATCTCTATTGATTCATCACTTCTGTTAAGAGTTTACTACAGAAGCTAATCACTTTCCTTTCAGTCGCCTAATCCTAGATTCATCCTAGAGGTCGTTTGAGCTGCTCTTAATCATGCCATCTTCTGAAAAGCTAAACAATCTCTCTTCATCTCTGATGTTTATGCAGTTCAAATATTTGTCTAGCTTTAGCGCATCTCCCATTAGTTGTTGTTCATCCAGGCTTTAAAGATTAGGCACATTTAGATCCTTTAAACCTAGCAAATGACTCTAATCAATGCTTCCATTACTCTAACCATTCCTGATGCTCTTCTTCAGACTATCTCCAGGGTCTTTGCTCATTACACCACCGAGAAGTGTGCAGCTCAACTTGGTGGTCCAAAAAAAGAGCCCTACAAAGGTCATATCATAACATATTATCTTGAATCACCTGCATCAAAACATCTCAAGGAGGTGGGTGAGACCCTGTCTCAAGACAAACAAACAAAAACATCTCAAGGATGATTTTTATAATTTGATTCTTGACTCATCTGACTAGTGAATCATAATGTATGAGCTTCAAAACTTAAGCTGGGTGTGGTGGCGCACGCCAGTAATCCCTGCACTCGGGAGGCTAAGATAGGGGGATTGTTGTGAGTTTGAGACCAGCCTGAGCTACAAAGTGAGCCTAAGGCCAGCCTGAACTGCATAGTGAGACCCTGTTTCAAAAAGACAAAAAAAAAAAAAATTTAACTTAGCAAGACAGTCATTAAGAAATCCTCAATATGGAATTTGAATTGTTTCTCTGTACAGGCACCTAGGCATTAAAACCAAAATTTTTAAATGCTATACATTGCTATTTATGACTATTCTACAAGTGAAATCAGCATGAATAAAATAACTAGGGACTCTGAAATACAATAAAAGACAAACAGCACTGTGCTAACTATAGTGTTTTACCCTACTGCACCATCCCAGGTAGATTTATTTACTTCAAATTCATAGAATTGAATTAATCACATGCCCAGCTGGTGGTGCACTCCCTTCAGTGATCCATGCATGACTCTCATTTGTTATTTACTTATTTTCTTGCTTGTTTAAATATAATAAATAGCAGCAATGCCACTAAAACACAGAAATCAGAACATTCATATAACTTCCTCCATTCTCTGTGACATCTTGCTGCCTGTTCTCCAAGCCAGCTCTTCTCCTTGAAGTCTACAAATGAAATTCTGTGCTGATGGGGACCTGCTGAGATATTTTACGGTAAAGTTTCCTCTTTCCACTGAAAAGAAACATTTTGAAGAACACAGTGGCATGTACCTGTAGGGTGTAAGGGAGGAAAACACTGCTGAGGAGCACTGGCTGAGACACTTCCCTCAACAGCTGCACGTTAAGTGCCTACTATGTGCCCGGTATGGGGCTGATCTCTGGATACAAAGATGGTTGCTGTCCTTGAAGAATTCACTGTGTAGAAGAGGCAAACAAGGAATTCAATCAAGCCCCATCAGATCATCAAAAGAAGTCTTTCTTCACAAAAAAGAAGTGATACCCAGAGAATGGAGAACAATCCCACCAAGAAAAAAGAAATGCAAGGAAAAGGCTTTGCTCACACAGTCACTCCAAACCTGGGTCTTGAGAGATGACTTTGAAAGAATCCCTGTGTAAGTGAAAGTTGAGTCTTAGAATCAGAAGTGGGAAAAGAAACATCGCTTTTAGACACAAGTTCTGCTCAGAACTTACTTACTCGTTCCTGTGCACCTCTGGGACCAGAACACAACACACTGTTCAGTTTCAGCAGTGTACTGTTCAGCAGCTCAAGAAAAACCAGAATCACTTGACCCCTTTGGTTTGCACCTAAGACGATGTACACTTCGTGGTGACATGCCTTCTAAAACTTTCATTTTTTCACCCATTCATTTTACTGAAATCTTTGGGATCTTATGTGTCATCCTCCTCACAACTTTCTTTGCCAAAACAATCCTGCTCCTGGACAGGAGGTCCAAGCACTTAGTTGTTTTTTTTGTTTTATTGTTTTTTTTTTTAATTTATTTATTTTTTTAATTGAAGAACAAATAGCAATGAGACAGTTTCAAGACAAATTAACAAGACATATTTGATAAATTAATACATTGCAAATTGTTTTTGTAATGTTTTGGTATTGTACAAGGTGCATACATGATATTATACTTACAGACATTACTATAGCAGATGTCTCTAATCACGGGTCAAGCACTTAGAGCAGCACCTTCTCACTGCCTTCTTATGCAGCCTGAAGGGTAAACAAGCTTCCCGCAGCTTCTTCTAAAGCCTCTAATCTTATTTATGAGGGTGGAGCCATCCTGATCTAGTTGTCTCCCAAAGGCCTTTCCTCTTAATACCATTACAATGGCTATTAGATTTCAACAAATAAATTTTGGAAAGAAATAAACATTCAAACATAGCATTCCACCTTCAACCTCCTAATTTATGATCTTCTTATATACCAAATTTTTCCATTCCATCTCAATAGCTCCAAAAGTCCTAACATGTGACAGCATCAACTAAAACCCAGAGTCTCATCTAAATGCCTTTCTAATCAGATGTGGGTGAGACTCACAGTCCACTTCATCCTGAGACGAAGCTTTCCACCAGCTATGAAATCAAATAGTTATGTTCTTCCAACATGCATAAGGTAGACATTCTTCTTCCAAAAAAGGAACAAGATAGAAGACAGGGATTAGAGGCCCCACATAAATCCTAAATCCAGCAGGAAAACACTAAATCATATGTTTAGAGAACAGTCTTTGACTCCATGGTCCACCTTCTTGGCACACAGGGCTCTGCACCCTCAAAGCTCTGGGAAGGTTGCACCCTACACAGACACTCCCACATAATTCTGCCTGGCTAGAGTAGCCTGATGACTGTGCTGTTCTGGGGTCTCAGGGTCAGCCCTGCTCCCATGGCTCATTAGACAATGCCCAAGTGACTCTCTTTTTGGTAGCTGTGCCCCTGAGGCAGTCCTCTGCCTGGCCCAGAGGCTGCTGACGCATCATTTGAAACTAAAGTCAAACCAGCCGGGTACCCTAGATGTGCACTCTGAGCACCACTGGAAATGGAACCATGTAGATGGCAGCAGAGTCTTTACCTATGCACTCTGCAGAGCAACCATCACCACCCCCAGCACGGGTGAGGTGAACCTATAGTGCCCCAAGAAAGCTGAGCTTGACTCTGTGGTGTGAAGAGGCACTATGTGGTGTAGTAGAGAGATCCTAGGTGCCCTGGGCCTATCCTGTGAATTGTTCTTCCCCATAGCCTGTGAGAAGAATCACAATTCCTCTTTCACTGTCATGAGTAGCAGTAAGTCCACTTGAAACCCACTGTGCTTCAGAAGTACTTCCCCCAAATAATTCATATTAAAGCATTATCCTCAGTGTGGATAATATATATAAACAAATAGGACATTTAGAGAGTGGTTAAACTAGGAGAGATGGACTAGTGCCTTAGAAAAGCACTGGAGATGGCCAGCGAGACAGCTCAGCAGTATAAGCACCTGCCTGCTAAGCACAAGGTCTGGAGTTTAAGCCCTGGTATGAAAGAGAGGGAGAGAAAGAAAGAAAGAAAGAAAGAAAGAAAGAAAGAAAGAAAGAAAGAAAGAAAGAAAGAAAGAAAGAAGGAAGGAAGGAAGGAAGGAAGGAAGGAAGGAAGGAAGGAAGGAAGGAAGGAAGGAAGGAAGGAAGGAAGGAAGGAAGGAAAAGACAAAAGCACTGGAGAGAACTGGCTTAAATCCTGCGTTGTTCTTCTACCACATGAGGATATTTAGATGGCAATATCTATTAAGGAACAAGCCCATTTCAGACCCTGAACTTGTGGATTTCCTGATCCTAGACTTCTTAAAACTTTTGTGTATAATTCACCAAGTCCAAGATAATGTATTGTCTTACAGCAGCATATTTATGTTTTCTTATTTGATATAATACAGACAGTTTGGGAAGCCTAAAAATTTCTCAGGTCTTTAATTCTAATTATAAATTTTATTTTTAATTCATTTCTCTAGTACATTTTAATAGAAACAGTCAAGAGAAGCCATGCTGTACTTTCCATGCTTTGATATTCATTTAACCTAATATCTTATTCCATTGTTCAGAAGTTCTACCTTCAACAAACCACTGGGATTCGCACAATTCAGTCCTGTTCTAAGCCACCTCATAACAAAGATGGTCATTCTTCCAATTTCAGTCATATTCCTCCTTCACATCAATGACCTCAGAATGGGCTTTGCCTTCCACATTCCTACCCACACTCTGGTCACAACCTTCTAGGTGATCCCTAAGAAAACTGAGCCTTCTTCATTGCTCTGTCTCCTCTTCTCAGAAGCTCTGCCCAGCGCTGTCCTCACTCTCCATCCACACCCATCTGGACCTTCTCTGGTAAATTCCTCTAAACTTTCCCAGTCTCTACCCCTTACCTGATTCCAAAGCTGTTTCCATATCTTTAGGTATTTGCTACAACCACACCTTACATCTTGGTATCAATTTCTGTCTTTTCCATTTGAGCTTCTATAAGAAAATATGAGACAGGCTAATTTATAAACAACCTAAATGTATTGCTCACACTTCTGAAGGCTGGCAGATCCTAGATGAAGAAACTAGCAAATCCAGTACCTGGCGAGGTTTTCACCAGCTTTGATAATGTGACCTTCACATTGTGCTTCACAGGGTGGAAACCAAAAACAAGCTCCTCTGCCCTTCTCTTAAGGGACTTAGAGAGGACCCAGGGGCCCCATCTCCTCAGCAACACATACAGGGTTGGCCTCTTAATATCACAAAATTGGGGGTTAGGTGTTGACAAATGGATTTTGGGAAACCCACACACTCAAACCATAGCATACTTGAGTATCACTAGAGAATCAAAGTGTTCTGACAGCAACGTTATTTTTTAATGTATTGAAAGCATTAGAGGAAAAGACTTTAATTAAACTATGTGTTGATTAAGCTTAATTATGTCAACTTGATTGGCTTGAGAGTTGCCTATGGAATGAGCAGATTGCTAGGACTTATGGGTAGGTCACTGGTGATTTTCATCCATGCAGGATGCCCCACCCCTTTCTCTTCTCCAGAGCTGACCCCAGCCACCACGACCTGAGCACGCCCTCTGCCATGGAGCTTCTGCCTTATGGCCAGCATGACTTGAACTGAATACCCTGAAACTGTGAACCTTCTTCCTTTAATCTGTGAATGTGGGCTGTTTTGTATCAGTAATAAGAAGGCTAATATACCCCACACACCATTCTCTGTCCTCTGCTGTTAGTTATAGCTCCAAATGTGTAAAGAAGAATAGTGCCTCTGAGTTTGTTGCTCACACAAGCAGCAGATGATCCAGTGAGCACATCCAGGTGCCATAGCATCCACACCATTTTCTGCTCCACACCTACTTTATCTCCTCCCCACTCCTAGAGTAGGCTTTTCTATTCCCAAGTCAACACTCCAGGCTTGCTTTCATCAAAGACTGCCCCAAAAGCTTATCCTCTTTATAACCCAAGGGAATAATTGGCATGTACAAATTCTGCATCTTTCTTTTATTTAGTATTTCCATTCATTAAATCATGTCAAATCTTCCTTTTCATCCCTTCATTGATATTCAAATGCGAGTCATCTGTACCATTGATGTCATTTCTTTCTCTCCTTTATTTTGCTGATTCATTTATTTGTTTTTGTCTTCTTGAGATAGGGCTCCACTGTGCAGTTCAAGGCTGACCTTGAATTCACTCTGTAGCCAGGCTCAAGTTGGCCTCAAGCTTGCAACAATCCTCCTGAGTCAGCCTTCCACGTGCTGGGATTTGAGGCACACTCCACCACACAAGCCTATTGCCATTTTTAGTAATACAACGTGAGTAATAGGAAAAAGTCTTGTCCTTAAATAAAAAATAACTCACTCTCATCATATTTTAGCTGCCAATTGTTTCAATTCATCCCTTCTAAAATTCAACTGTTGGAATCTTTTTTTTAATTTTTATTTTTTGTATTTTAGGGAAGGGTCTACAGGGTGTCCAGGGTCTTACTACTAGATTGGACTCAAGTGATCCGCCTGTTTACAGCCTCTCAAGAGCTGGGATTACAGGCACACGTCACTACGCCCAGTCTCAGTTGCTGTCTCAGCACGCCCCGGGTTGGGGGTCCTGTTTGCAAGCACTTTAAGAGGTATTTGACCAGCTCTACTGTTAGGAATTTATTCTCCCAACATAACAGTGGTGGGAGGTGAGACCTCTTGGGAAGAGTAATCCACTACTATTGTTCTAAAAAGACTTGCAGGAGTACACTCGCACTCCCGCTCTCGTCTGCCATAATGGGACATCGATTTTCTTGTCTCTCTTGTTTTTTTGCTTTTGTCACGTGAGGACAGAAAGAAAGCCCTCGCCAGGTGTCAGCACCTTGATCCTACATCTCTCAGCCTCCAAAACTGCGAGGAAATAAATTTCTGATGGTGCACATTGCCCAGCCTTGAGTATTCCATTACAACAGCACAAAATGGCAGGTCGTTAACCTCAAATACATGAAACTGACTTTGCTGAAGTAAAAAGAATTATTAAACTCTAAAGTCGGAAGTGAAATTAGAACTCAAAATTTGGAATGTGTTAGAATTCAGTTCAGGCAAGCAGCCTCCCCCTCCGGAGCGCAGGCCCACATCATCCAGGCCATCAAGCTGCACCTTGCCAAAGCCTTGTGCCCACAGCACACAGGTTGGCTCCAAAAACCTCTTTTACTTGGCAAGCTTAATTCATTTGCATTGATGCGTCACTGAGCAGAACCAATTCTGCCATTTTGCCATTCGCTTTCTGTTGTATGCTTCATTCCTCTGGTCCTATAGCACTACCTTCTTCTGTGTTTGGCTTTTTGGCTAATGTACTACTTTGATTCCTTTCTCACCTTCTTTTTAGTATATGTTTCAAATTTTTTTTCTTAGTTACCACGAGGATGATACCTAGCATGCTAAATCTATAATACAGGCTATTTGATATCAACTAAACTTTAACAACATATTTTTCCCAGAATGCTGCTGAGCCCCTTCAGAACCACCTTGTGAGGCCTGAGCTGGAGGAGATGTGCACTCCCATGCATGAAATGCCCATGACCAGGAGCCTTTCGGTCCCTGGCAGGTGTAGCTCACGTATGTTAATTTCACCCTTGCTGTGTTCCTGGTGTGGTCCCTCAGGACAGAGCACTGTCTCCTTTAATCCTCACTGTCAAGCTATAAGATTGGTTTGCATGACCCTATTTGCTTCTTAGTTAAGATAAGGTATCACAGACTGGTCCTCAGGCCTGTCTAGGTCAGGCTGGTCCTAACTCCTATATAGCCCAAGTTGGCCTTCAACTTGTACCAAGTCTCCTGTTTCAGCCTCCAAAGTGCTGTTAATTATATGCCACCATACCTGGCATTTTAAAATTTTTGTTTATTTTATTGCTTGCAAGATTTCCCTATGTAGTTTAGGCTGGCCTGAAACTCATTGTATAGCCAAGGCTGGGGTTTGGTTTGGTTTTGTTGTACCTAACATCGAACTCTGGACCTTGTGCTTGCCAGGAAGGCCCTTGTGCCACTGAGCTATCTCCACAGCCCAGGGTGGTCTTAAACTCTTGGTGCTTCTCCTGCCTCAGCCTCCTAGTGCTGGATTACAGCTGGGCTCCAGTACCTTTAAGGACGCTTGAGGAGACCTCAAAAAGTTGCTGATTCATGGAAGTGGACACAACTGAGCACAGGTCTGTGTGATTCCAAAGGAGGAGCACCCTCCTTTGAGGTTGGGTGTTCTGTGTTCTAAGTTGTTAGGTCATTCAGTTCTCCTTCTCCTGGAGAGAACTGGGCTAGATGATGGGCTGGTGCACTCGGAGGGTGCTCATTGCCATAGGATCCTCATCAGCCTTTCTTTGGAGCTCACACTGGAGTTTCCTGTGTGTGAACTGCCTCCCGAAGCCCTCAGAAACCCAGTTCCACATGCCCATGGAGTGAGATCAAAGGCTGACTCTTGTTCCTCTCCTTGTAGGACATCCAGGCACACACTGGTTGTTTAATAGGTCCCAGTGATGGTGAATCTTTCAGAACTTTCAGTGATACAAAACAGCCCACTGTTTAAGCAGTAGTTCACTGTTTTAATGACATAAACAGGCCCATGTCATAGTTTGCCACCACTGAATGAGTGGGAGGGACACACAAGACCTGAAAATGTCAGGCAGGAGAAAATATACATATATTTTTCTCAAGATCAAATTTATTTTGCAATAAGCATAAAAACAACAAAAATATACTTTATTTAGCTATAGACCTCAAGATATTCCAGACTTATAAAAATATTATGATGAGCAAATTATATACTGCCTTTAGCTCATAGTTTAGATTATTTGGTGCTTTCCCCTGAATCACATGGCTATATGATGTGACATTGTTATTGTTAAATTTTATTTTTAGTATATGTTTGTAATACATGCAGCTACTGTGGGGAGTCAATACAGACACCTTTACATTGAATTTTTTTGGGGATGTGTGCTGTTGCAGTGTCCCTTCCTCCCTCCTTGGTCTTTCCATCCCCAGATCCCCTTCCCATCATGTAAATAAAGAGCAAAATAATGCTAGATACAAGGAAGGAGGGGGATCTTTTTCAAACGGGAGAAAGGAAAAGAGATGGAGGGCGGAAGAAGGGAGGGGAGATTTTTGAAAATTTTAAATGCTTTAGTAACATATTAAAAGCTCTGTTCTTACACTTCTTTACATGTCATTGTTATCACAAATTGCACATTCACATAGCATGCCCCAGTTGATACAGCTTTATAGGTAGCTATCTTCCCTAGAGGTTTTACTTCTTCTTAGGGCCTCTAGTTCTTTCTAGCTTCCCTTAACTTGAGCTTAAAGGACTCCTGTTGGCATTTCTTACAGTGTAAGTCCACTAGCAATGAACTCCCTTAGCGTTTGTTTGTCTGAAAATGCATTCAATCCTCTTTTGTCTTTGAAAAGGAGTTTCATCAGATACAGAATTCTTGGTTGACATTTATTCCTAGTAACACTCTGAATTCTTCATTCCACTGCTTTCTGGCATCTAAGCTTTTTCATGAAAAGTCAGCTGTCAGTCCTACCAAGGATTCTTTATACACGCAGAATCACTTTTGCTGCTTTCTCTCCACCTGAAGCTTTTAATAGTTCTGTCCTTGCACTTAGATTTGTATATGTCTCAAATAAAGAGATTCTGTAAGTTGCTAAAAGTAAAAGGATTGATTTTTCTCAGCTTGTTTACCATTCATTCTGTGGCAAAGAGAAATTCCTTTGACACCTACATGTGTTTCTTTCTTTCTTTTTGCTCAGAATAGATTTTAGTATTTGTTCTTTATCAATTTTTCTCTAGATCCATAGACTAAAATTTTTAAGGTGTACCAAAATTGGTGTTGACTAAAAATAAAAAAATTCAATTGTTTTTATTTTATTTTTCCAGTGGTTCCCTAGAAGAATTAATGTGTTACTACTTGCAAGCCCCTCAAAGTATTAGGATATTGCATATTACTGAGGAGAGGGAAGAGCCGTATGTTAAAAATTAATTGGAAGAAACCACTTGCAGATTGTTACAACAAAACATCCCAACATCCCGAGTTCCAAGGGCACTGGGGACTTCGAGTAAATAAGCCCTCATTAATTTGGCTAATTAAGTCACTTGCTATATTTGCTGGTTTATAAGCGGCACCCTTTTAAGCAGAAAATTGAGCTGTAACATGCTAAGAGCCATATGGGTGGTAAAGATGGCAGTGGCACCCCACATCTTGCATTTCAAAGCATAAGGCATACATTTAAGAGTCTATTTAAGATCCTTGCATTACCAGATTCATCTTTGAAACCTAAATGACAGAGAGAAGCCTGGGGAAAACAAATCCTGTTCTGTTAGATAGTAGGAAACACAAAAGGGAAGGAAAAAACTGATATAAACTGTTTTGGGTTTTTTTTTTAGGGGGGTGGCCCCCAAAGGGCCAAGCCCTCTTTTAGATAAAACTTGACACACTGGGCTGGCCAAGTAGCTCAGTGGATTAAAGCGCCTGCAAACAAGCACAGGGGTTCAATCCCTGGCCTGCCATGCAGGCCCCATCCCCCAGGGCGCATTCAGACACAATTGAGACTGGACACGGTGGCACGCGCCTGTAATTCCAGCTGTTGGGAGGCTTTAAACAGGTGAATCACTATGATTCTGATCTAGTAGTGAGACCCTAACACCCTGTAGACCCTTCCCTAAAATACAGAAATAAATAAGATAAGACTTCACACATGAGCAGAATTTGTGATTGATCAGTGTGGCGCAGGAGAAAGGAAAGGGAATTTGATCACATGATGAATAAATACAAAGTTCTGTGTATCCCACCTTTTCAGAACTCATCTTACAATGAGAGAGAAGAAACTAGATAGCTCGAGTATCTGGTCCAAGTCTGGCAAGCTAATCTGCCACCCCAAGAGCCTCAGTCTCATGAGCCAAATGCTGTGTCCATGACACAGCACCTTACTTCCTTCAACTGGGAAAACTCTAGAAAATTCTTACTTTCCATTTTTCTTTTTATATCAACGTAGGCCAGCAACATTAAGTTTCTTAGCTTTTCATTGGCTTCTAGATCTTCCTTGATTTAGACAACAACACTTGGATAAGCCCAGCCCCACAGCAAATCAGACCTACATGTGTTAAATATCATCCATCGTGTGTTCTACTTTATTATTTTCAATCACTGAAAATCTTGGCTTTGTTCAGAAACTCTGGTCAGTCGGCAACTCAAATTGAATTTTAAAAAGTATTAAGCACATACAAAAGCATGAAATAATAAAATACGAAATTGGATAACTTTTTTTCTCTCTTAAAGTTGTGAAATTATCCATGCAAGGAGTAAACCATCTGCAGGACAAGTGGGATTTTACTCATAGGAAAAAACAGTGGTTAGTTCTCTGCTCTCTAAACAAACTCCAATAGATTCCAAATTCTATACTCAGAAATTCATGAATCCAAATGCCCTAATCAAGAAGTGATCATGTAATACATTTTTTCCCACTCTGTTTGTCCCTAACAATTCTCCGCCTGCTTTCCAAGCACAGTTCAGGAGAACCAGGGCCACAGAGAAACTGCAGGCATAAACAGAGCTCACTTAGCTGGTACAAAGAGCAAATGTAAATACCCTTATTAGCAAGCAAAAAGCCAGAATATATTTTTGAACGTTTGCTAATGACTGGAAGAAGCAAGCTGCTTTTATCATGCAGTGGTGCAAATTAGATATTTATAGGTATCCTGTGGTGTTCAAGGTGTTGTTCCTTTCCAGTATTTTAGGGAAGAGAGCTTTATATTCTAAGAATGGTTTCATTGATGACACTGCCTTGGGCACAACAATATTCAAATCTGGACAGAGTACATTTTAATCTACAGAGCCTGAAGCTCTCGTGCAGGGTGAAGTGCCCCCAGGTTAGGGGAGGGTGTCCCAACAGCTTCCCTGAAATATCAGTGTACACACCCACAACAAGTGTACAATTCAATTGCTTTAGTGTACTCACTTCAGGTGCAGCCATTTCTACAGTCACGTTAAGACTGTTTTATTATGTCAAAGAACTCTTGTGACTTTCAATTCTTATATCTTCCCATCCTATATTTCTTAGGCAACACGCAATCTAGCTTGTTTCTGTAAATTCTCTGTTCTGGAAACTTACCATAGGCGGAGTTACATGATATCAGGCCTCTCATGATTGGTTTCCTTTACATGACATCATGGTGCCAAGGTTTTTTTCCCCCTGTACCCCACACCTCCTAGTGCCCATCCATGGATCAAGTATACAGCTTTTCTTCTTCCTTTGTCAGCTGGGGAGCAGTCTCACTGCTTCCACGGTCCAACTGTTAATGAATAATGTTGATGTAAACATCTGTGTGTAACTTTTTCTGTGGCAACAGCTTTCATTTCTCTTACATATAAACCTAGGATTAGAAATACTGGGGAATGCAATAACCTATATTTAAACATTTAATAAACCACCAGACTGTTTTCTAAAGCAGCTGTATGATTTAACATTTACATCCCAAAAGTATATGAGGATTTTAATTTTTCACATTCTCTTCAACACTTAGTTGTCTGACTTTTTTCTTCTAGCAGTCATAATGGGTATCTGATGATTTATTTTTTCCTCAAAGAAGATCTCATGTGGTCCATGCCAGCCTTGAACTAACACTGGCTTTAAGCCTTCCACCCTCTGGCTTAGGCTCCCTAGGACTGGGATTATAGACCGAGGCACACCCAGCTCACAAAGAAATCCTTTCAGTTAACTCTCTAAACATTGGTATCTCTGCTTTGGAAAAATGTCTGGATCTTTTCCCTCCTTTTTAAATTGAGTTATCTTTATGTGATTGAATTATAAAAAATTTCTTCATATATTCAAGATACAAGATCTTTTCGAGACACATGATTTGCCAATACTTTCTCTTTCTGTGGCTTGTCCTTTCACTTCCTGATCATGCCCTTGGGAGACAAATGTGCTTAATGTCTATGCCATTTTAGCAAACTTCAGAACATAGGTCAGCTTTCAACATCACCTTCACCTCCCTCTGTTAGTGAGCAACTCAGACTCTCTCCACTGATCTCCTTTCCTCTCCAAGCTCAAGTCACTCTATTCCTCTTTCCATTTCTCAGGCACATGGAGCTTTTTGTTACACTTAAATCCTGACATTAGCATCTCAGTGCAAAGAGTACTTCTCCAGAGAGACACTGTTTACCATCCATTCAAATCATTTGTTTTATCATTAACACATAAGGTTTGATTTCATAGTAACACCATCTTGGTTGTATATTTAGTAGATTATTCCAGAATTTAAGTTGTTCAATAGAAATAATTTTCTGCATTTTCTTCCTGGCTATGCCCTAAGTACCTAGGGTAGCATTGGTCATTTAAGAGGCACTCAGTTAAGAGGCTGGGGAGGTAGCTCAGTGGTCTAAGCACCTGCCTGGCAGGCTCAATCCCTGATACCAGAACCCTGGGTGCACCATGCAGGCCCTGAAACCATGTGAGGTGGAAACCAGGTGTGCTAATGCCTGTAATCCTAATCCTGGGGACGCTAAGATAGGAGGATCACTCCAAGTCCAAGCTGCATAGTAAGATCCTATACCAAAGATTTTTTTAGTATTTATTTTTAAAAAAGAGGTGCTCAAGTAATATTTGTTGAGCCAATGAATGAATGAATTCTCTGTCCCCCCCCCCCACATGATGCTAGAAGCTAGGGACAGAAAAGCCAATAACAGAGATTCCCCAAGAGGATCCCAATGTATCATTCGGTCAGAGCTCTTGGAGAAAGTATATAGTTATGAGCTTTACAAACATCATTAAGAACACTGGAGCACATTTTCCCAGCAAATACTTAGAGCTCTATTTGACTTTATTACATTAACACATACTTTCACTGTATTTCACACCTACTAGCTCACCCTGAAAGAATGCTTCACATTTTCACTATTAGAAGAAAGAAATGAAGAGTCTGACTGGACTATACCTGTCCTGCCATCTCTTGCACCCTAAGAATAACAACAGCAACAGCAAAGATCTTCCATTATCTGGGGAGGAGGGAAGAGCTACCTCCTCTGGGGAGCTGGGTACGGGCCCTGGCTGTCACCTGCATACATTTGTGTGTCCCTTGAGCTTGTGTATCTTTGAAGGCTCCAGTTTCCTCCTATCTTAGATACTTACCTCATCTCTGAGATAAATACTTAACCCCACACTTCAGAGGAAGAGAGATTTATGGCACTCACATTTAGAAATGTCAGTCCTGCACAGTTGGCAGCATGGTGGAGTGGCCTGGGCAGAGGAAAGCTACGCACTCTGGCAGTCACAAAGCCGACAGCTGCAGGCAGCTGGGGAGTGGCATGAAACCTTCCAGGTCACCCCTGGGTCTCCCTGCCTCTGACCAGCCTACACCTCCTAATGGCAGCCCAGCCCAGCCGGCTGCCCAGTCACCTTCCAATCACCCTCTTATGAGTGCTGAGGCTCTGGGACACACCTCGATCTAGGCCCCGGCACCTCCTGAGTGACTTTTCATTGGTAATATCTTTCTCCAATATAGGAAATTTGTGTGAGGCTCAAATAAGGCAAATATAGATACCTTAGGGGTTAAGTGGGCAAATGATCAGCTGGGCTTCTCCAGAGACACCCACCTGCAGGCAGGCACAAAAATAGTTCCTAAAGAGGCTGGCTTTTATTCACCTTCATTCTCCTGCCTCTATGATTTCCTCTGCCTTGAATGACCTTCCCCTTTGTTTTCCTCTCACCCACACTCTCCCATCCATACCTCAGCATCTACCCAAACATCCCTTTTCTTAAGAATTCTAGCTTTGAATACAATGGGTTCAAGAATCCCCAATACTAACAGTAACACAGTGACCAAAGAATCAAGATGAGTGAGAATGAATGACAATATACTCTATAGAAAGAACTACACACACATCCGTACCACAGCCAACCAGAGAGAGCATACAATGTGCTCTCATGTTGCTAAATCTTAAAGAACTGGATAATGGTCAACCAACATGGCCAAGATGTAAGTATCTACTTAGAACTGGCCTAGCATATTCTTCTTGGGATCTTTAAATCCATATGCAATTGTGCAAGCAAACAGGTCAGAGAGAGAGAGAGAGAGAGAGAGAGAGGAGAAAGGAGCAGGAAAAGAAAAGAAGAAAGGCCAGCAATGGTGAGATAGCTCAGTGCACTAAACACATGCTTAGGCACAATTGATCACTGGCACCACTTGCTTCACCAGCACTGGCCCCACCCCTGGGGCACATGGAGCCGGCCACATGCACTCTTATAATCCTTGCACATAAGGAGGCTGAAAACAGGAGATTCACTACAGGTCTGAGCTGCATAGTGAAACCCTATACCAAATAAATGAGAGAGGGAGAGAGAAACACGGGGGGGGGAGAAGGAGGAAGAGATGAAGGAAGGGAAAGGGAAAGAAAAAAATGGAAAGGGAAGGGAAGGGAGAAGACTCCCAGAAAAGGTAAGGGAGTGGCTGAACCACAGCCTGCCCTCTATAGGACAGCCCAGGAAAAAGAGGTGTCTTTTTCTAATCTACCCAAAGGCAGTGACATTTTTAACTCAACAGTATATAACCTAGAGATTATCCTTTTCCTAAAATACCAGTTAAAGAACTCAGTCATTCGGTTAATTTGTATCAGAAGGTTGTACTGCTCAAAAGCCCAGAATGAGGGCCAGGGAGATAGCTCAGTAGAATAAGTGCTTCCCTGGAAAGCACAAGGGTCTGAGTTCAATTCCCAGCTTTACCAAAAACAAACAAACAAACGAAAAAAGCCCAGGATAAAAGGACAGCTCTAGAACAGGGGTTCTGCCTCCCCTGAAGCTCAGTGCATCTGTGCCAGGGCCCAGTGCACATGTACTGCGTGCTCATGCCTCTTGACTCTGTCCAGCACCCTAAAGAGCAAGCACTTTTAAAATTTTGATTAAGGACTCACTTCCTAATTGCATTCTAAATAGAGACCCACTCTCTTCAGCGCTCTACTTCCTGTTATACCAGTCATCCACCCCATTGGCAGTAACTAGTATTTATCATTAAGTTATGTAATATTTAATACCCTGAAGCCTGCACATGAATTGCATCTAAAACTCAGCATCTAATGCAGAAGGTCAGTTGATCTTTAAATTTTGCCCATGTTTCCTTTTCTCTGAAAAATATATAATGCTTTTCATAATGTTGGGATGAAGAATAAAATAACTACATGTCAGACAGAGTATCAAAGAATGAAATCACTTGCAGTCATTTTTAAATATTCCTTAAGTCTTTAATGAAATCTTAAATTTAATGGAATGCCACACCATGTAAGATGTCCTATAAGGAAATTTTTATAGAGGCCAAAAACCATTAAAATCAAGTATTTTGTCATTAGAACGGGCAGATTTCTTATAAATGCACTGAAATCTAAAGATACTATTTCAAACCTACGTCCAGGATGCCATGAAAGCAGGAGGAGATGGCTGCTGGAAGGATTAATGACGAGCAATGACAGAAGTGTTTTATATCTATCCTGCTTTGTGTTTCCCCCTCTTCTTGAATGCAGAGATACTATGAAAAATAAAAGTTTAATAAGTAAAAAATACACGTTAAATGAAAAACCATGATTAACTTATTAAGAACCATTAAGTATATAATTACAAGGATTCTATTACATTAAGATACCAATTTCTTTAAAGCCAGAAATAATACCTCCTGAAACTTTAATTATTTAAATGAGAAGAGAAAGAGGCATGTTATCTTCTCTGACAAAGATTAAAATCAATTTAATTGCTTCTCTGCCGCCTTGACATGGTTCTTGCTGTGAGTCAAGCAACCAAAAAGGGAAATTAATCCCGCAGCTGTTAATCAAGGGATATCCGAGCACTCTGTTTGATTATATCGGGGAGAAAGCCTTCGCCACTTGGCTGACTCTTGGGTCCCCACCCCTTTTCCTGTTGTAGCCAAGTGAGCTAGGGAAAATGCTGAGGCAGGACATCATTTTCAGAGCCCGTTACAGCACTATTTGAGGCTCAGCCTCAGGAAATAGCAGGTTGCTGGTCCTGGCCTGAGTGAGGACAGTTCTATCAAAACAGAGTTTTGTTCCAAATTAAACACATCCATTGGTGCCTAATTTGATTGTCCCACAATGTAAAGTACAAAGCAATGCAAAGACATCAGAAGGCCAGAGAATGAGAACGAATGCAAGAATGGGGCAAGGAGCCTTTTTGCTGGTTGACCATAATGATATATTTATTTCTCAGAGCAGACAACAGAGTTTTGAGGTGAAATAGCAACTCCATTGCCTGAATTGGAATACACACTTGAAAGCCAGATAAGGTAGCAAGCTACACCCAGTAGGGTGGCAAGCCACACCCACCTTGCACCTCTACCACCATCACCCCAACCTTTTGTATGCTGCTTTGAAAATAAGGCTTTTGTCAAACACCAGCACCATGCAAATATCCGTCAGCATCTGCACTCTGCAAACTAATGTATCTGATTGTAAGAAAATGGTATTGTGAAATATTTATGAGTCTGGAAGTACAAGCCAGTACCCCGCCTCCTCTTCTCTCATCAGGCCTTGTTAACTTTACAGACGAGAGACACAGGAATAGCAGGGTTGTCAAAACTAACAGACTTCCAACACTTCGCACCCAGGGTTCAGCCTCATCAAGGACGCTTTCTCCAAAACTTTTAATCTTCCCACACACACCCTACTTGTCAGCCACAGAGGTGAATAATAACAATTTGCAACATGTACATTCAGAAGGGGGAAAACGCTTCTAAGAACCCTACTGGTTGCCCAGAAAGGGAAAACCCTTGGAACAAGAATTGAAAAACGTTCACAGGGGGAAATACTGTCTTTGGACTTTTTTTCCATCTCTAACAGTGACATCAAGGATCTTAAGGGAAAATGCCCACCCAGACCAACTGGAGAAAAACCTTACACATATCAGAATGTACAGAAAGGCAAAAGAGACAAAACATACCACTCTCCAAAGATAGCTCAACACTCTTTTCACATTTCAAAACCTAGAATCACTGTCTCAGGCTAGTCTGTGAGCTGGGTGAGACATCCATGGGCTCCTATTTCTTCCCAGCCCAGTTTGCCCACCCCCAGGACCTGCAGATGACTTCACCTGAGTTGTTTTCATCAAATACAACTCATCCTGCTATATTGGATCACCTTGCTGCTAGCCTGGCACTGTCCCTCCCCATTTCAATTTGACCAAATTGAAACAGATGCCCAGAGGCCGTGGAGATCAAGACTGGTATAACAAAATTTGGAGCCAGTTTCCCAGCTTAAATCAATATTTAACGGTAAGGTTGCTTTTATTTATTTATTTTTGGCAGGCTTTTACTGGCAAATATCACTTTAAACTGAAAGCCAGGAGCCTTAATTATAACGGATGCCATTCAGGCTATATTTTGAAAAACAATACCTCATTTGACAAGACAACTTGGTAATTTAAGGGATTGTACTCCCCCAGAATAAGGTGGGAGGGTGTTTTTGTTTCCTTTATCCTTCAAGGATGTATTTAATTACCTCTTCATCAAGCATGCAAATAATTGTAAGTGGGGTGGGAAAGAGGGAGCCCTGAGAGCCATTAGTCAGAGTGGAAGCCCTAGGGCCACCTGCAGCCCCACAAGCACTATCCAAGCAAGACTGGGACCTAAGGAACACAGGCAAGAGGGGCTTGTCACCCCTGCCCCCAGCTGAGCACTGCAACAAACATCTAGCAAACAAAGTAGGGGGAGATTGCCCCAAGAATTTGCATGGAGAGCCCAGATTGGAATGAAGACCATACAGATACCGTCCCTTGTGACCTTTATCTCTGCCACATGCATAGTCAGTCGAGCCCTGATGGCTCAAGCAACAAGGACTGGGCAGGAAGTGAGATCAAGTCAGAAACATAGCCCTGTTGGGCTTGTTGGACTAGGCAAGACCAGACTAGAAATTTTATTTCTTTACTAGCAATTTTGGAGTGAGTTGCAGAGGCCAAATTGTTCTTTCCACCTAATCTACACTGAACAGTCATAGCAAAATGAAAATGGGGTTTATGTAAGTGGCTGTTGAAAATCAAATACAAAGTCATGTACAAGGTTTACAAAACAAATCCACACCCACCTCAGCAAGCACCACTGTGGAGCTAATAATAGTTCCTTACTCTTAAGGAATCTATTTCATATCAGGCACTCAAAAATAAGCAAGCTGTGTATGTTAGCAGGCAGCATATGTCCTACAGCCACAGATTCTACGAGCCTGTCTTGTGAGGCTTCTGAGTACCTTCCAAAGGATTTTGCCATTCTTAAAAGAGAGAAGTTGCTATTTTCTCAAATCCATCAACTATAGGGTGGGGATTGGGAGAGACACACTAATACAGCTCACCCAGAAACAGAAGGGATGCAAAGCAACTGCATCAAAGAAACAAGGAGCCAGTCCAGTTCCCACTTGGGCACAGAGCCTGATTCCCGCCTGCCAGAACCATGAGGAGTGCTGTGTTCTCCCACCCTACACAGTCTTATCTTGTTTATGAGCCTTGAGATAGCATTCTTTTCCCTCTGTAGGGTAAAAACCCCTAAGACTTCCCCCCTTAAACCCTTAGCCCCCCAGCACTCACATGGTCCCCACCCAGGCCTTCCAAGAGGTTGAACTTGCCTTCTGCTTCTCCTCCAGCTTCGAGGTGAATACAGAGACTTCGCAGAATCTCTTCCAGACAGTCCGGGGGAGCTCACACCCACCCCTCTGAGGAAAGTGAAGGGACCCCATCACACTGACACAAACACAGTTATAGGGCTTTCAATTCACTTCGCCTTCCCTTTTCAGCTTGCCTGTCTCTCCCATGTCTGCCACCCACAGCAGGAGATGAAAAGAACAGAGGAGGTTGGAGCTCTTGTGAGAACCACGGGAATTTGGCAGAACCTTTGTGGGAACCATCTGGCAGCAACTTTGAAGTGCACGCAACAACTCTAAGGGAGAAGACACTATTATTCCCAAAGACTGTCTTTCATTCTTCTCAACCAGATTGAACACCCCTGCCAAAAGATGGGAAAAATAATTCCTGGAAAGAGTGTACACATGTCAATTACATCTGCCCTTGGAGTATGTAAGAGTAGCAGGATGGCACTGCGTCTCATAATACATGTTACTAATTCAAAACACAGAAAAGACTTAAGGTAATAGTTCTGATATTTACTTGCTGTTAATAACCCCCCTATAGCACATTTTATAAACATTTGTAATTAAGGGAATGGACAAAATAAATGTTTTACAATAATTTATCTTTATAGCAGAATTCTTTTGTCAATGAAAATCTCATTCATAATTCAGGTAGTGAACAAACAATAAACAATCAAAACTTGTCAGAGTGAAGGTAGAGAGCTATCTCATCCCTCACTTTTTTTTTATTCTACTCTTTTTTAGTTGTTTTTCGTAAGACTGTTATTTGATGTTGATTTTAGATAAATAAAGCAGAGAGACCCCTGTCTCCACCAGTTCTACCAGAGCCAACCGTGTCTCACTGCCTTGCTCAGAAAGAAAAGTTGGTGAGTTTGCACCGCTTCAGCTTCTGTGACTTCCCACCCACCCCGGTCTCCCTGGCTTCTCACACAACCATCCACCAGGCAGGACTCCATTACTGACCACGAGCTGCATGCCCGGAGGCGGCCCTCCCACATGCTGCTGGGACTGTGCATGGACTGTGCAGTGGAGCACTCCACGGGGGTCAGGGAGGATGGACACGAGGGCGATTCAGGAAGCATCTCCAGAGCCCAGCGACAAGCATGCTCTCCCTGGACAGCGAGGCCACGAAGAGAAACTCCAGGGAAGTGAGACTCACCCGGCACAGCTTCATGCAACAGGACTCAGAAACAAATGTAAGAGGAGAAGTAGCTTATAGTGGCTAAACTGTGAGGAGTTACAGCTGGAAATATTCATCTTGAATCCTAAACTTTTAGCAGTTTTATAGATACTAGAAATTAAGATGGGGAACAGATTATCACCTCGAGATGAACAAGTCCAGAGTTTAGTTGAGAAGGAATCTGGCTAGGACGTCAGCAACCCAAACCACTGCTGATTTAGGACTTCTGGAATTCCCTAATGAAAGGAGACTGGGACCTTCACCACCACACTGATTTCTATAGATGGTTTGGACTTTGTAAATATATTTAAACTGCAGTCCACTTTTAGTATAATATGTATGAGTCATTTACTTCCTAGGTCATTCTGATAACCTTTCCCCTGAACCTTTATGGAGCATATAAAAATCCTAAGCAAAAGAACTTTTGAGGCACTTCAGTGGAAATAGTCCTGCTCAAGGGACCTAGGTCTTGCTAGTTGGAAGAATGAAGGTAGCACCTAGTGAGAAAGGATCTTTTAAATGAAACCACAAAAGACACGTGCCTAGTGACAGGGATCAAGATTGTATTCTAGAGCAAGAGGTGTTACTATTATGTACTTTTTGTGAGTGTAAGTCAGGATGCTTTTAAGAAGTAGGCTTTCTTACATGGAAGACATGCAGAGGAAGCTCAATGGATAGGGAAAGTACTGTAAGATAAGTTCAATGTCCATTGGTAGTTTTTGGAATAGTATTAGTTTCCCATTCAAAGACTTCCAGGGCTGAGAAAATAGCTCAGTGGTCTAAGCACCTGGCTGACAAGCACAAGTTTGCCACAGAAGGATACACCACGGCCTAATTTCTGAAGCTACTGCCTCTTCCTTCCTTCCTTCCTTTCTTCCTTCCTTCCTTCCTTCCTTCTTTTCTCAGTACTGGGAATAGAACTCAGGACCTCACTCTACCACTGCTTCATCTAAATAATCTTAAGTATTTTGCTTAACCATTCAGAACTCATCATGTAACAAAATATGATGACAATGACAAGGATGACAATGAAGACAGTGACATCATCTCACCTCCCTGGTATGGGTAGAAAGTGGTTCATGTCTCAGTCTTGGCTAAGGAGCGTAATTCCAGCATCTTACACCTGGAGGACGTGGGGTAGGACTGAGAGAGACATCATGTGACCTCACAGATAATAATTTGCTGGCCCTTAACAGTTTTTCTCTTGTTTTAATTAACTACTGTGTTTGCTGCACATTATCTATGGAAGATGTTGAGGCCCAAGATAAGAAGGGACACCCTGGGGTCTTGCCCACCAAATTCTTCATTCCCTATTGTCAGCAATTTAGTTCTTGCAGCTTTTGCTACTCAAGAATTTACACTGAATTTCTGATCACCCTCTGCTGCAAAGCAACTTATTGTATATTTCTTACATTATAAAAAGCCCTAGCCTTTTCCTGATAGGAGTCTAAAAATACCATTTTTCTTCATCTATTCATCTCAGATGTAGTCTAAATTACAGAAATCTTGGTACTCCAGGAAGTGACCCAGCTGACCTCCTAATTTAAGCTGAGTCTCGGCAGAGTTTCCTTCCTGCTGGCTTCCCAGCTGAGCAGACCTTCCAATTTAATTTGGCTCTGGGTGGCTGTCTTACCAGATCAGCTAAACTCATCTCAGAGTGACAGGCAGCCAATGTCTCTGGCACAGTGGCTAGAACCATTACAGACAATAGCAGTGAACAAATCAAAAAGACAAAAGCAAGGTTGGAAGTGAAAAACCTTCCGAGCTCCAGGGCTGGGAGGAGGGTGGTGGAACCAGGCAGAAGCAGGTCCAGAATGAAGGATGTGTGGCGTGGCACCCGACTCTCAGTGACTGCACTGTCGTGGGCTCACCAGTGCTCACCTGCATCTCAAAGATGAATCCCTGGAAGGCTGGTTGTGAGAATCAAAAGCAATACACACTATGTTTCTTATACAATGCTCAGGACACTGAGCCAACGCTGGGATCACCACAGTTCATGTCCTAATTACCAGTATCTCTCAACTACAATTTGCTCAACACTCTATCCTCCCACAGAACATAATCAGGTCTGGAGGAAGATGTTAATGATCTTAGTAAATATAATGAGATCAGGGAACAGAACTGAGTTCAAATCCCAGCTTCATTCATTAAACTATAACCTTCATCAATTCCCTTAACTCTGACCCTCAGTTTTCAATCCTGTAAAGTGGAGATAATAAAAATAGCTTAAAATGGTGTTGTAAGATTGAAAGGAGAATTCCTCAAGGGCCTGGCCCTGGGGAGACACTCAATAAATGGCATTTTTGCTGTCATTATCTTTACTATGGAATTGTTAGCCTGAAGTTCTTTGAAGAAGGCTTTTTTGTCTTAAGCCATACTTGTTCTTTAGCAAAATGAAAAGGTGATGACTATTAATACTTAGAGAAGGATCTCTTACATTTAAATCTATTAATACAGGTTTTTTTTAAATATTCCAAAGATAGCAAGGTAACTCCAGGGCCAACACTACAAAAGTAGCTTTGCTTTCCTTGTGTTAAACACTTAGGAGGGACGCACACAAAAAAATAAATAAATAAAAAGAAAAGAAAAGCTAAAATGTTGAGAGATATGTTCAGGGGATTAATTAAACCTTGCTTTTGTTTCCTTTAGGAGTGGAGAGATTTTCTAAGGACCTGAAATTTGGGGATTTCAAATTTCTAAATTGAGTAGCTGTGTCCTCAAGACTAGAAAAGAATATTTGAACATCCCAAATTGTGTGAGAAACTGTGGGAGTTCCTCACATTTCCTTGAGGAGGGGAACCAGGTGGGTCTCTCCTGAGATACTGAAGGCAACAAGCTGAGGAAAGTCTGCTTGAAGTTGCTCCTGACTGTCCAGACACGCAGTTCCCAGAGAGGCACCAGAAAAACAGTACTTCTTCTGTTCGTTGTAGTCACAGGGTGCTTTGTGGAGAGACTAAGGTATAAAGCCTGGAAAATTCACAGACAAGCCAGCAATTTGACAGGCCACACACAATGCTTTCCTCAAAGGCTGGGTGGAGGCCGCAGAGCAGATGTTAGTTAGGTGTGGTTTCCCCATGTGCTAGCCACCTTCTGCCCAGGTCCACACAGAAGCCTTCCCAACCTCTCACTGTCTAGTCTATTTGACATGTATCCACTATGAGCTACAGGGTCCCTCAGGTGTGGGACCCTGTATTTCTTCCAAATACTTGGAAGAAATTACATACAACTGCTCTGCCCCGTGCAACCATGTCAGTCTCATCAATAACTTGAAAAATATGCTTCTTCAAATTTTCTCTTCTGAAAAAAAAAGGCACATTGTACCAACAATGATAACGTCAGCCTCCAAAGAATGCTCTGGCTGTCCTACAGCAGACAGAAGCCCAGGCTCAGCCCTCTTCCTGCGGCAGCTAGACAGATGCTTCCCCAGCCCCTTATGCTCAAGACCTAGAGCCGTGGGTCCCAGGAACAGACTGGAGTAGTAGCTGGAAGCATAGCCAAGCCAAGGATTTACAGATGTTCAATAAAACCTACAGACAGCCCACCAAAATCCCGGCAACGAGCTGCAAGGGCACAGGTCCAGCTCAGCTGGAAACAGTCTGCCATGAGGAAAGAAACAAGGATGGAGCTGCTCCAGATGCGAGCTGGCGCAAAGGATGTTGAGGAGCTCAAACACGTCTTTCAAGAACAGTAACTTTTCAATCCATCACAAGCTGCTTTTGAACTTCGGAACTCTCACTTCGCCATTAAAAATGTTCCATGAAGCGGGAGCATCTGAGGGAGACTTCACTGCCGAGAAACGACAAGATGCACTTGCCAAGAGAGTTTGGCGCCAGGCAGAAATCAAATACCCTGGAAAAGCCGCTGAGAGGCTGGCCATGGTGCTGGGCCCCGGACAGGCATCCCGTCTTATTATCATTCTCTTGATTGCCCTATTCGGACACATTTGTAAAAGGCATTACTCACCCCACCCTTTATTCCCCAAATGCGGCAGATGGCTTCAGCTGAGTGTTTCGAATCAGATGTTAGGCAGAGAGAGGCGAGGGAGCGCAGAGCATCTGGAACTTCAACAAGCAGAACGCGGAGCGAGGAGCGCGCGGGGCTTCGGAGCTAACAGAGGGGAGTGATTGTTCAAGGGATTTACCGGGCCATTTTTCAGCCAGAAGGAAAACAGCCCCTCTAATCGTGTGATTATTTTTCCCCAAACCTGCATGGGAGGAAGTAAATAGTAAATGCCTTAGCTTTTGCCCAAGAGCTGGATTTCAGGTGAATTCCTCTCTTCCGTACACACAGAGGCAGACAAAATGCCACTGTAATTCTCTTCAAACTAAAACTTCAAAAAACTAGATGTCAAAATTTAAAATGAGAATAAAATAGAAAGACACAACTAAAATTTAACGCAATCCTCACGTTTTGCAAAAACCAGGGTTGGGCTCATAAAACATAGAAGAACATGCTTTTATGTTTTAGAAGATTATATTTTATATGGTTCTTAAAGGCTGTCAAGTCTAGAGTTAAATGGTGAGGCAAAGGCACAAGACATGGAGCGTACTTCGTTTTGCTAATAACTGGGAAGAACGGGGGAGTCGACGGGATTGCGCAGTGTCATGTTGGGCACTTGTGCGCCACAGCGCCCTGCCAGCTCATTGGTAGCAATAACTCGCTCTGAGCTCACAGGCGCGCCATCAGCTCTCTCCCAAGGCTTTGGGTTGCTCCTTCGTCGAGGGAGAAGCCAGGACTGTACGAGCTCTGAAGTTTCCTCCTGCCCTCCTATTCATCAGGCATCTCCACAGTCTCAGACAGTGAAATGAGAGATGCAAGGCACTGAGTGCGAGGCCTGCACCACAGGCCAGAGGAAGCGGTGATGGTCGTGACAATAGGAAAGCCTCAGATCTGGCACTTATGTCACAGCAATTATTCTTTGAACATTGGGCTGCTTTGTCATGGAAAGAAAGAAAACAACACTGCCAGCTCAGACATAAACTATGTCCCAGTGGAGGACCACAGAGAAATGAAAATGCACATGCTCACGGCCCAGGCTCACCACCACCAGCAAAGAGGATGGGTGGCCCTCGACCACACTTCTTCCTCTGGCATTTTTGAAGCCACCAATAGTGTCCCTTGTGAATTATCTTGCGTAGGAATACAGACCCATAGGCCTTTTTTTGGTTTTTTTGCTGTTTCTGAAACCCTTTCTAATACACCTAAAACTTTACTTTTCTCGGCCCTAAAACATGTTTTAAAATATTGTACACATTTGTGGAATGCATATATTAAGAGGTAATGATTACTTGAAAGAGTCTAAAAATAAACCAATGCAAGTTATAATGTAAAGCTTAATTATACAGCCTCCTATCTCCTGTACCTCTTTATCTCCTCTAGTAAATGGCAGCGGTTTCATGGCACTTTCAAGTTAGAAAGCAGAATCATCCTAGACTTCCCTTATTTAGCTTTGTCTTCCTGTTTTCTCCTTCTCTCCCTTGTGCCTCACCCCATAGCTAAGCAGTGTCTTGTTTTGTGAGTATTCAGTGAATACTCCTTCATGAATACTCATTTAGTAATAGTTAACAGCTATCTGGCACTTATTAATTGTCAGAAACCCTTTGGAATGCTTTATACATATTCCCTACACAGTTCACACAGATTCACAACTCTTAGTCCATTCATTTTGCTATATCATAATACATGAGATTAGGTAATTTTTAAGTAGCACAGATGGGCTTGCTCACAGCTCCAGAGGCTCACAAATCAATGACGTGTGAGAAGGACTGGAATCTGGCCATGGTCTTCTTGCTGTAGAATCCCACGGAAAAGTCAAAGGCGCAGATAGGCAAGAAGGGGCTGAGCTGACTTTCTCTCAGAACATCCGTGCCACCAATGAGGGTGGGGAACTCAAACCCTGGTGACCTTCTCAAGGCCCCACTTTTCAATACTGCTTGTCTCAATGACTTTGCTCTCATTGCTGAGACAAAATGCACCAAACTCAAAACTAAGGAAGGAGTGGGTTACTTAGCTCAGAGTTCATGGAGGTTTCAGTCCATACTCTGCTGGCTCCAAGGCAGAGCAGCACGTGGCAGAGGGGAGCAGTTCACGGTGGTGGAATGATGGTCATGACGATAGGAAAGCCTCAGATCTGGCACTTATGTCACAGCAATTATTCTTTGAACATTAGGCTGCTTTGCCATGCAGAGAAAGAAAACAACACTGCCAGCTCAGACATAAACTATGTCCCAGTGGAGGACCACAGAGAAGTGAAAATGCACATGCTCACGGCCCGGGCTCACCACCACCAGCAAAGAGGATGGGTGGCCCTCGACCACACTTCTTCCTCTGGCATTTTTGAAGCCACCAATAGTGTCCCTTGGGAATTGTCTTGCGTAGGAATACAGACCCATAGGCCTTTTTTTGTTTTTTTGCTGTTTCTGAAACCCTTTCTAATACACCTAAAACTCTACTTTTCTCGGCCCTAAAACATGTTTTAAAATATTGTACACATTTGTGGAATGCATATATTAAGAGGTAATGATTACTTTAAAGAGTCTAAAAATAAACCAATGCAAGTTAGCAAAACAACAAGACCAAATAAGAGGAGCAGCAGCAGAGAGAAAGCCTCTCCCCCTCCCTCATAGTGCATTCAGGTTATCCACTCTGGGCAGGTGTAGCACTCACAGCCATAACCCGGGCATTGGATCACAAATTAATCACAAACTCTACAAGCTGCCCCATGAATACATGAGGCTTTGGGGGACATCCAAACCATAACACTGTTGCAAAGACAAATTTCAATACGAGTTTCTGAGGAGACATTTAAACCATAGCAAACTCCATCATTCCATTTAACATTAGAAAACTGAGGCACAGAACAGTCAAGTGACTTGCTCAAAGTTGATTAGCTAGTTGACAGCACCACTGCTTCTTTAAACATAGTCAGTGTGACTCCAAAATCCATGAACTGAACCAATATTCTTTCCGGTCTCTTTCTATTTTGAGACATTTAGTTTTTAATCCTGATGCCAGAATGAAGGTATAGTCATTCTAGGCTATGAATAAAGTAGGCAGTATATTGCTTGGGCAATTGTTTTTCTTTAGTTTGTCCTACATATACTGTTTTTCTAATGTTTCCCCCCTTCCTAATTTAATAGTGTGCCCTGGTGCTGCAGAGTGAGCAAGACAGCACCTCAGAGAAGCACACAATGACCTTCCCACTCTCTCTGGCAGCTCCCTAGTTCCCTGCATGCCCATGAGCCAGGATGGTGGAGTGTCAGTAGGCAGCCAGTGACAGGTAAATTGAGGATAGTGTAGAAAGGGAAGGAGCCCAGATGATTGAACAACCAAGGTTAAGGACAAGAAGTTCCTGAGTGAGGTGTTACATCACTTACACTGTTTTAGGAAAGGCGATTTACTGGGCTTTCATGAGACAGCCTAGAAGCAGGAAGATCAGTTTGTGAACTTTCATATGTTCTACTGAACCACAGAAATCCTCAATCAGAGCAGTGGAAGTGGAAGAGAGTTAGAGTGGATAGAGAGAAGACTGACTTCTGTGTCTGATTAGGTGAAGAGGATGACAAGGAAAGCCTTTCTCAGACCGTGGTGGCTCAGAGAATATCAACCTGACCAGGCTGGGATGGTGAAAGAGACAGCAGCAGGCTTTGCCTCCTTCCAGGTACTGCCCAGTGGAGCCATGCAATAAAAAAGCAAGTTAAAAAATCTGTCATTTTCTGCAGAAGCCACAGTGTAGAATATGAAGTGAAAAGGAAGAAAATGTGTCTCCTTAGAGGAATGAAAACTAGCAGTAGCATCTTCACCCATAGAAGATAGGAAAGCACTAAATGTCCATCAAAAAGGCATGGTAAACTGTAGGAGACACCAGGGGACTCTGATTCAGACTGACATGGCCATTAGCAGCCTTGGAGAAGACAGCCTGTGAAGTGGTCTGAAGAGAAAACCATGGTCGGGAGGTGCAGCAGTGAAATAGACCTCAAGGAGCCATGAGAAACACCCCAGACCACACTTCTTGAAAATCTGGAAAGGAGAAAAATAGGTTACTTGAGAAGCTAGCTTTGAGAGGGCTCTCCTAAGGTAAGGGAAACTTTAACTTCCTGTGGCCCAATGGAGAGAAACAGTTGCAGGCAAAGCTTAAAGAGGCAGGAGAGGTGGGGAGAGGCTGCAGGAGGACTGAGAGGTACAAGAGAAGCAGCTATGGACATGCGTCCCCTCCAAGTGGCTGCATCTGAGGGACAGTGCAACCTGCAGGGGTGGGGTGGGGAGGGAGAGAGAGGAGCAGTGCTCTAGGAGCAAATCCACAAATAGTCTGTTATCACAAATTCAATACACAAACAGTATTTGAAAAGCCACACCAGCATTTATCTGAAAAAATCAATAAAAAGTATTAAGTGGCACTGATTTTCCCTTTACCATCAGAAACAGGAAAAATCTAATAAGGTGTCTGGATAGACATTGCTTAAATCAATTACTGACCAATAATTGAATATTTGTAAGCACAACAAAATAGGAAAATCTTTTTTTTTGGAAAATCATTTTAATTGCTTCTTGTAAGTGGATGTGTTCTCACAGTAGGTAATGCCAAAGCAGGAGGGAAATAAAAGCAAAAGCAACAATATTTATTGAACACTTATTATGTTCTTAGTGCCTCAACTTAAATACAAGCTGCTTTTCCTCATGTTATATCCTATTGAGTAGATATTGCCACCATTTTTAGATGGAACTGCAGTTCAAACATGATAAAGAAATGTTCTCCTGAATGCTCACACTGAGTAAAACTACATGGAATGACACCAAACTCTAGAGTTCTACTTGGCACCTTGTCCACTCTAGAAACCCTAGGCACTAAGCAGACACACCCCCAGGACTTCCTGTCAGAAAGACCGAGTCATTCCATCAATCATCATAGTTGCTCATATCAAACATGACTTAAGATGTCTTTCTTGCCCACAATCTCCCCACCTTTTCTCTGGAATATGCCTGGCCTTTTGCTGCTGAAGAAGTAGACCCAAGTGTTTTATGGCCAGCTAATCCCTGTTCATTGAATGCCCCAGAAGGGACATCAGGCCCAAGGCCAAGGGCTAGTCAGTTCTCTAAGAAGAATCCAATCAAAAGATAGACAGTACACAACTTGTTCTGGGTTGTCTATAACTGATATCAATGCAGAGTTGAGGTTGGAACTAGTGTAGGACTAAACTTAAAACCAGGATGCACAACCAGGGCAGAGAAAGCTATTTGCAGAGAAGAATTGGCAGAAACACAAAGAATGAGAGGTGAGAATCCACATGGCCCTGAGGAAAGAAACCACCTCCATTCTTGACTCCTATCATTGTGGGCATGACTTGCACTTAATCTTGGGCCCTTTGTCTTATAATAAACTCTACTTTTTAATAATTTACCTGCTGCCAGTAGGGAAAGTTGTTTATTTATCACCCATTTAATGCAAAACAATGCAATTGTCATGCAAAAGTATTAATTCACATTCATCACTGTACATGTTAAGTGCTGTGTATACTCCCTAACTAACTTCATCCACACAATAAGCTACTAATTACATCTTTAAAACTCCATTGTGAATTCACTCCTTAGCACATGAAGGCCCTACTTTCAGCCAAAATAAACTACTTTGCTTGTGTTTCAACTCCAAGTTAACTCAGATCTTAAACCTGAGAGGGTTTTCTAACTCTCTAATTGGCAGGTGGGAGAAAATTCATTTCTTTTTTCAAATACAGAAACAGGCTGAAAATAACTACAGACAACAAAATTTATTCCTGAACCAAAAATTAAAACTTAATAATGTGCAAGCAAATTGCATTGAGCTCTTCTCACACTTTGCCCTTGCTGAGCAGGCTTGGCTCCAGCAGCTGCTCCATGAAATGGAGCTGTCAGCACGGTGAATAAATAAGCAACTATTGCTGCAGTACAGCTGCCCCATGTAACAGCATTAGGCTAAAGCCTTTAGTGGAACCATAGCCCAGAAGAGAGCTACAGTCTTGCTGAATACAAATGGGATTTCACGCAATCTACAGCAATCTCCTTGAGATTCCAGGACCTGGCAGAGAGCAAAGAGCTCCAGGGTGGACAGCTAATAGTTTGCCTACCTGGCAGGCTTTCATGTTGCTGGGAATCTTCCTGAGCCTCGTAAGGCTCTGACTTCTCTACGCTGCCTCCGTGACCACAGCTAGTGGATATGAGGCTGACCAACCAGAGCCTTCTCTCGGGAACCAGGAGATAACCAGTGTTTAGGAATAGAAAACTGAAACTGTAGACGTTGGGGGCCAGAAGGCCATGTTCTGTGCCACGCAGAAGAAAGCAGAGAGGAAACCAACACTGAGAGGCAAAGCTCTCAGATATCTCAGCAGAGGCTTTCTTCAGCTAAGCTATATCATCGTCCTCCCATGTCTTGTCCTTCTATTCCCTCTTGAATCACCTAGGGCAGCGATGGTGGACCTTTTAGAGCTTTCAGTGACAATAATCAGCTGGCTGCTGCATGCATGCCATGTGTCCACCACCACCAGTCTAGCCCAGTAAGCCTCGTCTGTTGCTTTGCATTTCTGTCATTCTCATTTGGAAGTCTTGATACAATATCATCATTCACTCTCAATTTCTTGTCCATTTTAAAGAGAAGACATGCCTTCCATTTCTACAAAATCCTAAATAGTCACAAAATGCTTCTCTTCCCAATGTTTCTGTTGCCCACAGAATCATTATACCATAGCAAGGGCCACCATCCTAATTGTGCTGTCAAGTAGTGAAACACTGTTGCCAAAGCCCATAAGAAGGCACAGAAAGCTGGGAAAGCCACTGCAGAGAGTTCAGTGGGTCTTTTAAGGTCCCCTCTTTGTAGCTGGTAGTACCACAATGAGAAAGACGGGAGATTTAGTCTTAATTCTGTGATTCTGCTCATAGCATTAGTTTATTCAATGTTCAAGTCATAGTCAATGACAGGGCCCAGACACACACACACACTTGCCATGCAAGTGCATCTGTCTAAGTGGAAGGGAACCATCACAAGTGTCCTTCCTAAAGGCTTTTGTATTTTACCCACCTGTAATTATACTTCACTTATTTTTAAAAGTCATCATGCCAGGAGATGTTTTTTGACTCATTTTCTTTTTGCAGAATCTAAATGAAAGTTTTCTTTCTACCCTCAGTGTTCTGTTCTATTTGAGTTCAGTGGTTCTCGCATTCAGGGACCAAATTTCTAAAGCCTTGCACCCCGGATGTGGCCACTGACCACATGCACTGTTATCACATGAGAGATGATGTCAAATGCCACATGGAAAGGTGAAGACACTTAAGCTCCAAATGACCAGCACCTACATTATAGCAAGACTCCCACATGATTCACAAGAACATGTATTCAAAATGCAGCTTCTCAGGCAATGCTTCCAAAGATGAAGGTTCTTCAAGCCTAAGGATGAGCTCGGGGACCTATGCTTCACACAGGCATGTCTCACGACTTCTATTCAAGAGGCTCCTGCAACACACCTTATATTATTTATTTTAAAACACCTGGATAAGATAGTTGACTACACATCCAAAATGCCCCTTACTACTCATTAAAGCAATTTTTTATTCATTCAGATCTTTGAGGCCTTCAGGGAAACTAACACTGAGAAGAATGATTTCATCCTTTCATAGGAATCTGACTCTCAAAGAAAACCATCAGTCCTGTTCTCACCCTGCACATGTTTTGCTTCTGAGAGGAGCAAGAAAGAGAACAGGAATCAGGGAGCCAGAACAGGGCAGGGCAGAAAGGAGACAGCACCACATACGGGGCATGCAGAGAGGTGGAGTGGCTCCTGGCCACAGCCCCGCACTGTGGCTGCCTTGAGGATTATATTTCAAGTAAAATAAAATAAGCAAGATCCACCCAAATGAAACTTAAAACTCTCTTGAGAGACTCAGAGGAAGATTCGAATAAGTAGAACGCATATATCTTTCCTGGGTATGAAGACAGTAGTGTAACGATATCAGTTTTCCTTAAGTTATTCTAGAAATATTTGTTTTAAATTCACAAAATGAAACTTAAATTCACATGGAAAAATAAGCATGTGTGAACATCCAGAGGAGAAAAGAGCAATATAGCTTTGCCAGATGTGGGGACACAGTCTAAAGCTGTACTAGTTGAAATGTCTGCTACTGGCTCCAGGATAATCAGACCCCAACAAACACAAACAGTTGGATTACTATAAGGCTTACTATAGTAATAGAAAATAATATATTAAATAAATGTGTTTATTGACTAAGTAAATATTTAGAAAACAATAGAGTTGAACTATTTGAATAGCCATTAGGAAAAACAAATTACTATTAATGAGAAAATAAATTACAAATAGAACAAAAATTCAAAACACAAAGCTTGCTAAAATAGTATATAGGTGAATAGTTTTTATTATTATCCAAGGATGAGGAAAGTCTTTCTAAAGATGAAGTAGAGCCAATGCTCATAAAGAGATTGTCAAATACGTTAAACCTAAAACATCCTCTCTG
>PVKA01024697.1:19390-34098 GCA_004027165.1 Ctenomys sociabilis | reverse complement strand
TCTTTAAAGTGTTCTTCAATTGATTCACCATGATCTTCTCAGAATACCATTATTATTTCTAAAACTTTGAAATCTTGACTTTTATTTCCTTTTCACAAATTAAGATGCACTTTAATTTCAAATATCAAAACTACTAAAACTGTATATATATACAAAATACAAAGTTACAATCACTAATATACTTATATTTAAAATCACAATCACTAGTGTATTTATAAATCATAAAATGCATTGTCAAATCAAGTAGGATGAACTACCCTTAACTTTTCTAGAAATATACTTCTTAGATATTATAATTAAAATATAAATAATGTATTTGCTTATTTATAATATGATAAATAATACAAAACTAATTCAGGGCCAGCCAAATAGCTCAGCAGACTAACGCACCTGCAATCAGGTTCTGGAGTTGGGGGTTCAATCCCTGGGCCTGCCCTGCCAGAGGGTGTTGGGAGCACAGGAGCTGGAGTTTCACCCCCAGCTACTGGTGCCATCTCTTCCTCTTCCTCTTTTCCACTTCTTCCTCCTCCTCCTCTTCAGAGTCTGAATCACTGGCAAGTGCCCGAGGAGGGTCAAGAGGTAGGAGACTATCTTCCCTGCTCTGCGTTCTTCAACTTCCACTTCTTGCTCTTTTTTTAAATTTTATTTTATTTTATTGAAGAATGAATATCAATGAGACAGTTTCAAATCAAATTAGCAGGACAGATTCAACAATTAATACATTGCATATTGTTGTCATAGTGGTTTTTTAATCGTACAAGGTGCATACATGATATACTACTTCAAATACTATTAGAACAGATGCCTCTAATCAATGCATTAAGAGAATATAGCTGTATACTTACCTTATTCTTACTCTTTCTGGTTCTAGACCTCTTTTTCCCATCCTCAAGAGCTGGCCCAAGTCTTCTTAGAACCAGAAAACTAACCCCACCTCCTGGCCCCAATTTTTGGTTCTTTCAGTACTTCTTTTGAGGAGGCTGGGAGAGACCCCGTGGGAAAAGGGTACAAGGGTGAGAGCAGCAGGGGGCTGAGAGGTATGTGCTAGCAAAGTGGAGATCCCATCCAAATCAAAGAGAGCATCCTTCACCTTCATCTTCTCAAGCAAGGTGGCACTGTCAGGGGTTCCAAATGGAAAGCTACAGCCAGAGGCTGGGCAGTCACTTTCCTTTTTGCTAAGAGGGATATAACCAGCATAAGCCAAAATAAAACTGCAGATTTGTTGGAATCCTCAGTTGTTCTCCAATGTTTCTCTGGTTGTTGAGTCTGTGGCTTAAGAGTTGGAGGTGGATCTTCAGGACTGGGCTCCACCATGACTTCCAGCACTGCCCCTTCCCTTCCTCTCAGTCCAGCATGCTCCTCCCCTAAGCTGAAAATCCTAGTGCTGCCTCTGATGTTCAGTATTCCTACTGCCTTGGTCCATAGAAGTGTCCACTTCGACTTGGTTAAGACTTCAGTCTACTAACCACTGCTGCCACCTCCTTCTGCCACCACCTCCTGCACTCCCTCCCCGATGTCACTGGCCACCTGCTCACCCCTTGTCCTCCCCTCCTTATCATAACTTTAAAAAATTATATTTACTGTGTCCTATAATCACATAACACTTGTTTGTACTTACATGCTTTTGGTGTACAACTGTGACATACACTGAGCTTTTATTTAATTTATCGCTTGTTTGGTGGAGTATACCTTCAACTAATGTTTATTATTAGGGGTGCCAAGAGGAATAGTCCTTGTCTTACCCATTTTTATCTTTGATCACAAACTAATTCTTCTGGTTTGGAGATTTTTAAAGGTCTAAAGCAAGGATTTCCTCATTTTCTGAAAATGTTGCCAACTCTGGCTTAGGAAGTTTAGGAGTTTTTGTTGCTCATTTAAACCACTCTCAACTGTGTGACCTTCGCTAGAAATTCAAAGAGGCCACACTCAGAAGGTCACTGCTTTGCTCCCTCCTCACCCTACATGCTTATCATCATGCAGTCGGGGCCAAGAGCAGTTCTGAGAACGGGTTGAACCACACCAAACCTTTTGCTTCAGATACCTTGGTACCTCCTCACCTCTGAAATGTTGTACAAACTCAGAAGATCCTTTTTCACTTGACCTAAACCCTTTCATCTTATACCTGAGTGAGTGATTTACCCACTTTATTCTAGTCCTGGCCCTGTGGAAGGAAAGAGAGCAGACTTTTTGTACTTTTTGTACTTGTGATTTATTTATGGTTCAAAGTTAAAGCCATCATTTATTTTCCTAACTTTATTTTTGATATTTTGTTAGCATTAAAAGTTTTACTATGAAAAACCTCAGAGAGTTTGCAATGTATTGATTTATTGAATCTGTCTTGTTAAGGTGTCTTAAAACGGTCTGATTGATATTTGTACTTCAATAAAATAAAAAATAAATTAAAAATAAAGAAGAAAAACCTCAGAGAAAGTGCACAGTGATAGGGAATGAACACAGAAACATACAGCGTAACTAAAAATATAACAATTATTTATGAAATAGTATCTTTGTGTTTTAAGAAATACCAAGCAAAGTAGCATCTTCAGCAAAGCCACCTACAGTCAGACCAACAGATACCTTGGAAAATTTTTTCTGGTGGTTTTGGCTGTGAATATTAACTTCTCAAATATTAACAAACATAAGAAATATCCAAGCCAATTAAGAATATCACTTACGGGCAGTACTGGGACTCTCTTAGAAACTCTTTGCTCATTCATGACTGAGCAAAGTCATTTACAGCCAGGTCAAATATTTTCCTAGTTCTTAAATCAAATGAAGAACATCTTTTTATAATTTATTTTTAATTCGCCTCTGGATCTCGCCTATTGCAGTCTTATTAGTTCTTTGAGAAGTAAGTTATATTTCTTAAACATAATGAGGCTGTCTCATGACTTTAGCCTTTCTGATCGATGTTAAGCCTTCTTCAAATTACATTTTACTCACTAGCAATATAAGGTCATGAGTTCCTTCACAGCAAACAATAGATGTGTTTATTTGGGCTAATTAGTTGGGATGAAAGGATAGGTGGGTTGTATCTTGAGATATTTCCTGTAGATTATGATAAATATGTGTAGGAATCCCCCCTACCTTTTGTTTTATAACTACAAAGAAACATGTTTAACTGTAACTATTTATGAGTCTAAAAATTGGAGCAAAAGATTAAGATAGTTATTTTTCATTTAGAAAACAGTAATCAAAATAAAATTCATGTTATGGCTTTTGCTAGTCATTTGAAATAGTTTTATTAGCAGTTCGATGAATGCTTCTATCTATAATTAATCTAAAATTTTGACACATAGTCCAATACTAATATGACTAGTTTTCCAATAATATATACCTCAGGTTTTTTCTATTTTAGTGTACACGTATTTACAAATCACTAGTCATTTTAAACCAGCAGGTAACATCAAGTTATACTAATTTCATATGTATTTTCTATTTTTTTTATTTTTAAAGAGAATAAAAAATAGTATAAAAATAACATTAGAAACAATACAGAATTTCACTAAATAAAATGATAGGACTTGAACAATAGTTATCGTACTGCATAAAGTTTTCTTCAAATTAGTTGTTCAAATAATCAGATATAAGCTTATAAAATTGGTCAAAAAATTAAACAGAAGAAAAAAAAACATTAACTGTTCCTTTCAATAGGTCAGCAAATAATCAGTATGTTTCTATTATTTAAAAGTGGATAACCTTTGTATCTATTTAATCAAACACATTCACTGGATAGTAAGTGCCTGTTTTCCATGCCAGAGACTGATTAAATCAATAACAATTAAGTGTCAGTGTTAGAAACTGAATAACTGCCTGAAAATAAGAAGAAATTTTACTTTTTCAGATGAAAAACTTTGATGATAGTTTCTCTCACATCATAATAAAAGGTCCTTTCCCACCCCAAGAGATCCATAATTGTATTGCTTTAATAGGATAAGCAGCTTTTACTCCATAGAGCAAATGCTGTTTGAAATTCAACTTTAACCAGTGTGGGCCACGGGAAAAGAAGCAACTGTGCTCCTCCTCTTTTCTCAGTGTCCCTCTTTTCAGTAGATTGACTTCTCAGGTTTTGCTCAGTCTCTTAATTTCGGAGCACCCCAAGACTGGTTTGATCCTACTTTTAACTACCCTTACAGCCTTGGTTATTTCAGTGAGGCTTAAGGTTGGATACTCCACCCCTATGTTATTGCTTCCAGATTCTTATGTCTAATCCTGGCCTTCTCCCAAAGTCCAGTCTCATCTATCTATCTGAGTCAATGTCTCCACTTGGATGGCGAACGGCCTGCCAAGCTCAGCATATTCAAACTCAGTCACTCTTCTTCCCCACCCCGTGTTTGCACAATTTGTTCCATCTGCTGGATGTTCTCCTAGAACACTGATTGGCTAATTTTACCTCCTGTGATCTTTCTTCAAACATTACCATCGTTCTAAATTCTGCACTGACTACTTGGTTCTTTCTCTCACTCTCTCTTGCTCTCTCACTCTCACTGCCTAATCTTGTGTGCAGTATTCTGACTTTTCTATTCACAGATTTTAAAACCTACTATTTGATTTCCCTATTTCTTTTACAGACATTCACTGCATTGTGAGTTCCTGGTTAGCACCACTTTTCTTCCTCTGGTTTGTGATGTATCTCAAGTACCACACACACTGTCTGGTACACAGCAGTTACTCAGTAATTTTTTATGCAATGAATTATTGCATAAAAACAAACACATCCCTGATTTCTCAGCATTCATAAAATTTCATGTATAAATTCCTAATGTGAAAAATCAATTTCATTGTCACTTTCTAATACACATTTTCTTTTCTTGCCTACAAACTTTAGCGCATGTTTAATTATTTCTCTCTCCATCTTTCTTTCTGCTCCTCCATGGCAAGGTCCCAGTACTCTCTTCCTGCTTTTTGTCTTATGCTCAATATACTTTATGTTCAAAAGCAAAATAACACAGGGTAAAAAGTCCTACCTGCATTTCTGTTCTTCAAATTACTATCTCTGCAGGAATCCCAGAGAGTATCCTCTGGATATCAATGGAGATCAACTAAACTAAATCCAAACCTGAACTACATTTTGTAGTGAAGACAAAATGCTTGAAAAGAAAGGTGATATGTGTACTCTCCTAGCACCTTCCTGCACCCTCTTCTTCTGAATAAATCCAAGAGTGAAAGACTGAGTTCCTTTACCCTCAGAAACTCTGAAAAGGCCATCTGTAAACTGCATTTAATGTTCACCACATGACACACGCACTGTTGAAGAAAACTATCCAGGTCAAGAAGTAGTATTCTGAAATATTCTCTGGAATTTGTGCATTTAAATTTTATTACAGTGGTATAGATGAAGGCCACTATTGGTATCCTTAAACTTTATTTCTGCTCAGCAAGGTTGTCAATATCTTTTCTATAGTAATCACTTTTGAATTGTGTTCAGATATGCAGTTTCAGGTGTAATCATCAGAACTGGTTAGTCAGGCATTCCAGATAGCAATCCTGTTCAGAACCTTTTTTAAAGGGTGGATGAACTACCTCAGAGGATTGAACTATGTCCTGTCTGTACTGTACATAGGAAATCTTTGTAGATAAAAGCAAGGATTGTTAAATAAGATACCAGGGTAAGATTGTAACCAAATGTAACATTCTTTTTTTTTTTTTTTTTGGTGCAGGGTCTCACTATGCATGCAACCCACATTCATAGTGATCTTCCTGCTTTTTGCCTCCCATGGGCTGGGATTACAGGCGCGCGCCACCGTGCCCGGATTGCATCGCCGGCTCAGCGCACCCGAAGGCGGGGCCGGCGCGGCTAGAGGAACCAGGGATCGAACACTGGTTCCTACGCTTACCTAAGCAAGCGCTTAGTCCGCTGAGCTATACCGCCGGCCCCAAATGTAACATTCTTAGTTGCCTTTAGTTTCAGAAGCTTGTAAGACTTCCTCATGACTGTTATAACAGGCTTTGTTTTTGTCGTATTTTGTGGCTGAAAAAGCAGCTTCTTCATATATTGTGGTTATTTGGGTGTGTAATAGTTTAGCAAGATGTTACTTTTGTAAGACATCAGATGTTCAAGAAAAGTGCATCCAAACTTGCACTAAATAACTGCAATTTCACTTTACAAAATGTCAGACTAAAACTGTCAATTGTACAGCAAAGCCTGACATTTGGATATTTTGAAATGTCTTCATAAATCACAGAAATTAGTATATGGCTATAGTTTAGCTTTTTAGATGAAAGGTGTCTTTCATTAGTGCATTTCTTAGTAGTGATCACTGTAAAAATGTGAGTGAGCTTTCCATTTCTTATGCAGGTCATGATAACGTGTAGAACAGAGCGTAATCATTTGTGCTACATTTTCAATTTTCTAAATCACCTTGATGACAGTGAGTGTTCAGTGGAGAACCTTCCTCTACTGAATCACCCTCAATTTCTTTTTGCCAAGTCCTAAGTTGATAGCTTAAAGTCAAAAGTGAAATTATAGTTTAATTAGGACTTGGTATAAAAAAATTCCTTCTCTCCTTCTCCAAAGGGATACTATAGTTATATCACATACCCAATAGGCACCCACAAGGAAGCCCAGAGCTTATACTTAATTAAGGTTTTATATATACAAGTTCCCCAGTAAATACAAATTTAACAAGAAAATTAGAGACATCATATGTTCAAAACACTGATGTTTAAACAATCATTTTGCATTCCTGAAAATAAAATTTTTTTACACTGTAAGCTGGAGGTGAGTGTAACATTTTTGTAATAAAGCTTTTATTTTTTAGGTGTCATAAAAAAAGAAAATTATCAAGCCGGGCATGGTGGCGCATGCCTGTAATCCCAGCACTCGGGAGGCTGAGGCAAGAGGATTGTTGTGAGCTCGAGACCAGCCTGAGCTACAAAGTGAGCTCAAGGCCAGCCTGAACTGCATAGTAAGACCCTGTCTCAAAAAGACAAAAAAAGAAAGAAAATTATCTAGGCCAATTGTCATCCAAAGTTTAGACAAATCTTTGTGTATTTGAGTAGAAAATAGGCTAGGCTTATATCAATAGATTGTATCAAAATCTGTACTGCAATTAGGACTTCTATGCATTTCATTTTTCTCTGGCCTCTATTCACTATTATTTTCTCACAATTGGAGTTCACTACTTGACTAGTTCACTTACGCTACTCCTATCTGTTCTACAGACGAACATAGAAACTTTTATGTGAGGAGATAAAGCAAATCAGTGAGTGAGGCAGAGCACCGTCTGATCTCTCGCCCACAGACATACTAAGCTGAACAGCTATTCAAGCACAAAAATATCTTCCCCAAAACTAGAAATCAGGTGAGAGACCACAAGGCCTGATCCTACCATAACAAGATGTAAAGATAACTGAAGACTGCATGAAGGAAAATGTTGCCTCTATGACCCTTCTTTCCTTTCCAAGCAGACCAGTTCTGATGACAGAGGACTCCTGGGAGGAAGGACAAATTCAGGCCTTAAACCAGTAGTAAAACTGCCGTAGTGAAACTTAGAGCTAAGTACAATGCTAGACTATTGTGCGGCAACACTTGCAGACTGAACCCCTGGATCTGTGTTTGGTGAGGCATGCCTCAAGGCTGGGACTGGCACAGCATGTAGTGCCTGAGATTGAACCCTGGTCTCTGTGCTTGGCTAAGCAGGCACTTATGCTTTGGAGCTATCTCAAGTCCTCTTCTTTAGAACTCTAAATAGAATATATTTTTGCCAGCCATGTGGTATATATGTTCTATTTTCCAACAGACTTTTACTTTTCCTAATGGCACATGTGCAGTACTTTGCTAGCTTCTCCTTTACAGCATTATTTTTTCCTCAACAACACAGACTAATCTCATACCTTAATATGACATTTCTCTTGCAGATAGAACTTTGCTTGTGTATTTCTCCTACTAAGTAAACAAAACAAAACAAAATGAAATAATACATTAATAATTTGATTGTTCACAGATTTAGCCCTCTTTCCAAAGTGTTAATGTAGAATTACTTATTTCGTTTCTGAAATTTATAGTTTTTACCCTTATGCTTCTCAATAGAAAGTCTTAAGAGGAATCTTAGGAGTTCTTGAGAGATTTCAAAGTATTCTGCAATGTCAGTAGTATTATGACAATTATATTAATATATTATGTGCTTTTTCTTCTATGTTCACATTTGCACTGATGGTACAAAAGTAGTGATGGGTAAAAATAACATAAATCTAAGCTAAACCAGTAGTCACTGTATTATTTAGTACCATATCCATTCTGTTTTAATAAATCCTGTTTCAGTTAAAAATGTTCCTCATTGATAGTCAAAGTGATGAATTGTAGTAGCACTGAACATGTCAGTTTGTTTATTAAACAGCAGGAAGTGTATATAAACCATTTCGGCTGCATACAGATGTAGAAAGATTGTCTTTCTGCTTGATGGCTTGAGTTGCCAGCTAAAAAATCATTTTTCTCATGGAGCACTATTTTTATATGCAGAATTTAGAGGAAAATTGTAGTTTTTTCAAATAAAGGGCAGATATTTTGTCAAAATAAAATCTATTACTTAAAGAAAACCAACTGATAGTAATGTGCTGTCCATGGTACAATTTTAACTTTCAAGAGAAATTTAGAATTATAGAAATCTTTTATCACTACTATAACCTGGATATCTTCGCAACATTTAAAGGCTGACTGGTGGCAACAGTAATGATTATGATGTTTCTGTAGCACATACGGAACAGCATGAACATAAGATCTGCCTGACTCAATGAACCAATGTTTTTTAGATGTCCTATGAATGGAGTAACAGAATAATGTATGAGCAACAAACCTATTCCTAGCACAAGCTAGGTCAATGGATGTAGAAATACATAACCTAATGTCCTAAGAGAGTAGGGAACAATAGACAGAGCCTGAGGGGGACTGCTGTCTGTGTGAATTTCCCAGAAATAGGATTCTAGATAGCAGCTTCTCCTACAGACACCCTGTTCTTTGATCTTGTTGGAATGTTATGAGCTAGCAATTGTGTGAACCTAGTGTTAGGCAAATGGTGGAAGTTAGTAGAGATAACAGTATTCACTTAAGTAATTATGCACATTCCTTAGCCTGTCTTTAGCCCTAAATAAAAATGAGATGCTTCTAAGGCTCTGGGCTCACTTGGAGAGAGATTCATCTCAGTGAGACCTCTGAAGCTACTTTCATCAGGTCTTCTTTTTTTTTTTGGCACTGACCCATAACATACAACAGATGGATTTTCATATAACAGAATACAGTCAGTTTAGTGATAAGAATTTATTCTATACTCCAACTGGTCTCAGAACCTAGTACATGTAAAGTTCTAGTACACTGCCATAGAAAAACATAATCTAAAAAGTACTATGACAATACTTTTCTATTTCCATCTGCATATATAAGTCCCAATTTTCTTCATATACTTCACTTCAACCACATGATATATTCAACACAGAAGCAGATATAAGAATCCAAACATTTTCAGTTAAGCCAGATATTAGACTTACCAATGTATAACTTCTTGGAGAAATTGTTTATTTTATCTTGGAAAACACAGAAATTTTATCAATGTTATTTAAAAGTTAATATATGTGAGCTTATTGCTATCTTAAAGCTAATTAACATGCACATATTTTTATCATTTATCAGTTTTAATTATTAATAAAATACCTTAAATAATAAGCCTTTTGGGATTTTTGATATTTTGTGAGAGTATGAAGGGGTTCTGACACCAAAAATTTGAGAACTGCTGTTCTATTCAAGAATTATGACAGTGTTTCCAATTCATCTGACATCAGATAACAAATATTTATCAAGCTTTTATAGTATGTTTATTATTATGATCAATTTTTAAAAAGATTCTTGTACATATTATCTGTTTTACATCAGTTACCCTGAACTCCATTCTTGTCTTTAAGCACAGCAAGAGGAATCTGCCTGGGAGAAAAACATTCCAGAATATATTCTAAGCCCATACTCTCCAAAATATTCTTTTAGTGCATAATCAATATAAAAATTGTTAATGAGATTATTATACCAAGCTGTCAAAAATCCAGTCTGCATTTTACATTATAGCTTACAGTTACAGAGATGGAAATTATGTTTGAAATACTTTGCATTTTATGTTCACAAAATAAAGGAGTGTAAGAGTAGATGTTGATATTCAAGTTACCCTAAATATTCCTACTTTCAAATTTTGACCTTTACATTAATTAAAATTAAATTAAATAAGAAATTCCATTCCTTATATATGTTAACCTTATTTCAAATACTCAAAAAACACATGAGGTTGATCACTGTGTTACTGGGCAGCACAATTACATGCTAACTAAAATATGTAATGATTCTGATTCTTTCTATTCACCACATTGACAAGAAATAAGTCATTAATAGTTAGGAGTCCTATATCCTTTGATAGCCCTAGAAGCAATTCTTCCATTAGCTGAATTTTACATTTACAAAGGTAAACTTTTATATATGAGCACACAAAATGCACATGTGTGCTGATGTGTAAAACTAAGAATTAGGTCCTACACACTAGGTCATTAGCTTTTATGCATAATACTCTACATATTTTCCTGAAATTCTTTCATGTATATTTCCTTAAAAGATGTTCTCTAAACACATTTTTCTTGTCACTTTTTTTTTCTTAATATATGACTTGTATGTCTAAAACAATTCAATATATATACACTTAATAGGGATGTTGATATATTTGAAAACTTCTGTCACATTTTCCTACTTTTTCAAGGAATTAGAATATCTTCCTGTTTTGAAATTTCTTGTTTTTTTGATTGGGTTTATTCTCATTTTTGAATTCTTCAATGAATTTACATTAGTCAGGCTTTCATTTCTCTTACCAGATGCCTGAGGAAAATGACATAAAATATGAAAAAAATTGTTTTTGCTCATGATGTCAGAGAGTTCAGTTCATGGTCAGATGGTTCTGAGGCAGAAATATTATGGTGGAGGGATATTGTGGAACAAGGCTGTCCATGGCAGCCAAGAAACAGAGCAGTATGAAAAGATCCAGAGAGTAAGGGCCTAGAGACCATATGTAGTCTCCACGGTCACATACTTATGAGCCACCTAGACACATCCAAAAGTATACCTTACTAAGCTAGATATCTCTCAAGTCAACCAAGCTGGCAATCATACTAACCATAACTGATTAACTAATATCTGAGGTTTTCAATTTATTTATTTATTTGGTACAGGGTCTTGCTATGCAGCTCAGACTTGTAGTGATCCTCCTGTCCCAGCCTCCCCAGTGCTGGGATTATAGGGTGTACCACCTTTGGTGACCAACACAGTGAGCCCAAGGTTCTGGGCCAGCATGGCATGTGGTATCAGGAATCTAACTTGGGGCTATCAAAGGATAAAGGACTCCTAACTATTAATGACTTATTTCTTGTCAGGCAGGTGCTTAGACCACTGAACTATCTCCCCAGGCTCTCTTTGAGGTTTCTAAACCTTTTGGTCATTACTGAATTTTACTGTTGAACTTTAAGCATTAATTTTGTTGACCAGTATCATTAGCACTTCAAAAATCAAAAAGAATTTTATAGCTTTTTCTTTTTCTCATTTTTTTTTACTCTTAATTTCTTCTCCTTGTTTTCTCTTCTAAAATCATTGTTCATGACCGAACAAAGTTATCTAAAGTTATAGTACCAAAATATTATTACATTTTTCTAGTTTATGCCAGTATTTCTAGTAATATTTTTCTTTGTGACTATATATAAACATAATACTATTTAGATTTAACTAATAATATTACCATGTTTTGCTCAATACTCTAGAAGTACAACATCAAGAATTTGTTAAAGGGGCCAGCAACATAGCTCATTGGACTAAAGTGCCTGCTTAGTCAACAGCAAGGATCACAGTTCAATCCTAGCACCACAAGCCACTCCAGCCCACACCGCAGGTTATAGCTGAGCAGGCCAGGGTCCAGGCATAATGGCTTAAGTGTGTACTCCCACTGCTTGGGAGTCTGAAAGCAGGATGATCACAATGAAGCTGCATAGTGCGACCATGCAACAACCAAACACATTTTTAAAAAAAGAATTTTTAGAGAATGGTTATTTTTCTGATCTTTTAAATAAAACTTGGGCCTCATTTGCCACATATTTCAGTTGTTCCTACATTCTAGATAGAACCCAGGAAATTAAAAATTAACTTAAATGTAACAAAACTGCTTGCACAAAACTGAAGACAGACTTTCAGACCCAGAAGACAGCATCACAGCTAGCAACTATGAAAGGAAAAGATCGCTTAAAAATAAGAAGGAATATAGGGTTGGCAACATAGCTCAGTGGACTAAGCGCCTGCTTAGGCAAGCATGGGGCTGGGGTTCAATCCCTGGCACCACATGCCACACAGGCTCTGCTCACCAATATGTTGAGCCAGCAACCAGTCTGGGCATATGCCTGTGAACCCACTTCTGGGGAGACTGAAAGCAGAAAGATCACTAGGAGTTTGAGCTGCACAGTGAGATCCTACATAAACACACCAAAAAAAGGAACCAGAAAATAAAAACTCAGCAGCTGCAAGATGGTGCAAAGAAAATCAATGTAAGACTGATAGGTGTTAAGGAAACAACAAGAATTAACACAAATGACATAAAAGCTCTTTTTGCAGAAGTAATAGCAGAAAAACTCCCAAACATGGAAAAAGAATCTGACATACAAATAAATGAGGCATAAAGAACCCCGAATATCCATAACCATAATAATCTACAAGAAAACATATAATAAGCAAGATCTCAGATTTTCAGCAAAGAAAATAGATCATTCAAAGATGATACAGAAAAGAAACAAACCATCTATACAGGACAGTATACCATAATTCTAGCAGATTTCTCAATAAAAACCATCCAATGAAGAGTTTAGAGTAAAGTATTTGAGGTCCTGAAAGAAAAACACTTGGAACCCAGATAAAACCCAAAGAAAACACTGTGTACCCTTAAAAACTTTTTTCAAAATCAATGGAATAATAAGACACTTCCATGACAAATAACAGCTGAAGAAATTCATGACCATCAAACCAACCCTATAAAGAATACTAACAGATATTATAGAAAGATTCAAAAATGACCACAATTACAGGAACAAAACTAAAGCACAACAACCAATTAAACAGAGGGAAAAAGTAGGGAAAACTAAAGCAGGAAAAGAAGAAATATATATATATATATATATATATATATATATATATATATATATATATATATATATATCCATAAATGTATTGGGCCTCAGTGCACAAATTTTAGAAAAGCAGACATCAGAGTATATCAAGAAACAAAATCCAACAATATGCTGTATATAAGAAACACATTTAATTCAAAAGTAAATTAATAGACTGAAAGTCAAACAATGTAAAACAATGTGACAGGAGACCAAAAAAAAAAAGCATGGGTAACTACTGTTTGTAGGTAATGTACACTTCAAGCTAAAAATAGTCAGAGAAAAGGAAGGTTACTGTATACTTGCAAGGGAGAAACTGCAAGACAAAGATATAATAATCATATATATGCACCAAATACAAGAGCACATAAGTGCATAAAACAACTTTATGAAAAATCAAATAAAAATTAACATGATTGTAATAGGTAAATTTAACACTGTATTGTCACAAAAAGATAGATTAAGTCGGCAAAAAGTCAGTAAAGAAATAACAGAACCGGCTGTCTTCCACTGCCACAAACTGCTGCTCCCTGCCATGTGCACTCTGCCTTAGAAGCAGCTGAGTATGGACTGAAACCTCCAGAAAATATAAGCTAGACTTTGGTGGCACAGCCAGAAGCGACCTCCAGCCCTACAGCCAGCCAGCTGGGCCCAGCCAGAAGCAGCCACTGAGCACAGCAGCCAAACATGAACTAGGCCCAGCCAACTGAGCTCAAGTTCAATAGATCTACAACGGTGATCTGAGGCACACTGCTAGGCCCAGCAGGGCCCAATGTGAGAACCAAATGTAAAGAGAGAATCATCATGGTACAAAATTCAGCCAGATGTGGTGGCCCATGCCTGTAATCCCAACATTCGGGAGGCTGATGCAGGAGGATTGTTGAGTTAGAGACCAGCCTGAGCTACAAAGGGAGCTTAAGGCCAGCCTGAACTGCATAGTGAGGCCTTGTCTCAAAAAGACCAAAAAAAAAAAAAAAAAAATTGACAGGGAGTAATTTAACCAGTCTGCCTTCACACTCCAGGTGAATGAAAGAGAGGTGCCCAGAAAGAACTCAGGGTAATGAATTTAAATAGAAAGTCCCAATTTATGATCTCTGTGATATAGCTATAGTGTTTGCGCCTGTAGTCTAAAGTACAAAACCATTAGTTATAAAAGTTTGTCTATTTCTAAATTTCACTAGATGTTATTATAAGTATTGCTAATCATACTACTGTAAATAGGATATCATATCTGCCTTAACCACATGTTCTCCCTGGTTTAATAATATTGGGAGATGCTTGGATCATAACCCCATAAAAGCCCTATACCAAAGGATAGAGGACAGTGACAAATGGAAACCAAATTCATTCTCAGTCAGTGGAGAAGGCAAAATCTTGGGACACACACAAAACAAGAATCTCTGACACATGAGCAATACTCAATGAAGAGATCCTTTACAGATAGGTTCTGATTGCAGTGATACAGCTACCTATGACCAAATGTTCACAAAAAAAAAAAAAAAAAAAAAAAAAAAAAAAAAAAAAAAAAAAAAAAAAAAAAAAAA